>ANSM01002152.1:0-18447 GCA_000347735.1 Cercospora canescens BHU | reverse complement strand
TGTTTCTTCAGATGTTCCAGGATCGACCTTCGTCGCCGACCGCCTCCGCGCCGAAGCCGCGATCCTGGAACATCTGAAGAAACACCCGCACCCCAGCATCGTCGAATACTACGGCTGCGTGCTGCAAGGCGACCGCATCACGCATTTGTGTCTGAAACGCTGTTATTGCAATCTGGCAGAGTACGCCGAAGTCGGGCTCTCGGACGACGAGAAAGACCACCTCCTCTCGCAAGTGCAAGACGGCTTGAAACATTTGCATTCGCTCGGTCTCGCGCACAACGATATCAATCCTGGGAATGTGTGCGTGGATGCGAGCGGGAATGCCATGATTGTGGATTTTGATTCGTGCGCGCCGTTTGGGAAGAGGTTGATGAAAGGTGTGGGTTATGTCAGGGATGGGAGTGGGAGGGCGGTGTCTGATAAGAAGAATGATTATCAGGGGTTTAAGGATGTTGTCGAGTTTTTGAAGAAGGAGAGGAAGAGGGCCTCGGCATGCTATCCACAAGATTGAAGGCAAAAGAATAGAAGATTGTATAGTAATGTAGTACTAATGTGAAATGTACGATGTGATGACTGACCGGTCCGAGCAACACGACTCTGTCATGTGCACGGCAACGGAGAAGTATGGGCTGCATCATCCTTCCAGATGCATTGGATGTGGATGGTGTCGCGTGATGTCGTGCGCTAGATGGATGATACCTCGCATGACCCTCCTCCCTACGACAATCAATCTCAAACGTCCTCCGCTGACGCTCGTTCATGATCCAGTCGTGCCGTCATCGCGGTGCTTCTCTCATCCATCTGAAACACTCCAACGCCGTCTATGCACCAACCCCGGATGTGCCATTCGGATCGCCAAAACCTTCTCCCCAAACGCCGTGCTCCATCACGCCTTCTTTATCTACATGGTCCTGGCTCCCAGCACTTGGAAAGCCTATGCAGTGCACTTTTGGCTTGCGCAACGACATTCTTATGTAAAAGAAAAGCCAAAATTGACTCGGAGCTCGTGAATCGAATGTGAGCCGGATCAACCCTGCCATTTGATGCTGCAACCGCTCATTCGCTTTCTGAATTGTTCGATCCGGTGTTGTATCCATCCACAATTCCAGTGTTGCTCTTCTCGCTCGTCACTCTTTCCGAAACGGATGTCACGGCCCAGTTGACATCGACCAGGCGTCCACATCCACTGAATGCATTCGCCGTCTCCCTCGCGCATGCATGCTTCGGCGCACAACTCTTCCGACTCGACTGCTCTCTGCTGGTAGTCTTTGAGGTCGTAAAAGTTTGAGTCTTCACTTTCGGCGAGGTGTGCAGCTACGAATTTCTTGTCTTTGGACAGATTGTTCCACGAGGTTCGATTCACAGACACATGCTGCGCGACGAATCGATCGAAGATGTTACCGTGCAGGTACTCCTGCTGCCAGCCGTGTTCCTCAGCCCAATCGAGTTGGAATTGCCAATATTGGTCAACTTCGATGGGCGTGACGTGATGCCACGTTATAGCAGGTGTACACCAGTGATGCTGTGTGAAGTCGATCGTGCTTATCGTCTCGCCCTGAATAAGTGGCCAGGCGGGTGTGAGCGGGATCTCGACCGCGAGGAATGCTCTCGCCAGGATCTCGTCACCGCAACACGCTCTCGCGGTCTCCTGTTCCCACAACTCATCATATCTTTCTTTCCCCGCATTCTGCCGTGCTGCTGCGATTGTGTCGGCGGCTTTTCTCGAGATGACCACTCCACTTCCTCCGTGGGCAAAAGTCGTCGAGCCGATCACATTTTGCGCACCCAGATAGTAGGGTTTCTGAGGATCCATTCTCTGCAGCCAGAGCAGCAAGTTCAGCCACGACAAGCTCGTGTCAGCCTCGATCATCACGAACCAGTCGATGCTTTCGTCGGCAGTTTCAAAGACTTGGTGGAACATGGGGAGAAACTTCCACTTATCCAAGTTCCATCCATTGCCGCCCTGCAGTTTGCTCATATCTTGGCCCTCGCGCTGCCACTTTTCGATTTCTCTGTACAGCTTGAAATCCTCGTGCTCTTCCCGAATCTTTTGGCTGACGGGAGCAATTGCATCGTGGACCTGCACGTCGGCAAAGGTCTGATTCAGATCGGAGTAGACGAGGAAATTGGGCACGCATTTGAACGTGGTGACAAAGTGGGTGGGCAGCTTCTGGTACAGCTCGGTAGCTCCGGTTTTGAGAATGACCAGCACCTTGTCGGCGCCTGGCAGTGATTTGCAATCCACATGTGCAGGATTTGCTGGTGGCAGTGGGGGAGGCGGACTCGTATCAATCTCGATGGGCGACTGGCCGTGGTCCTGGGAAGCGAGAGGCGTCTGTTGCTTGTAGGCGGTCGTGTACTCGCGGGCCGTCGGCAGCCATGTGTCACGGAAAAGGATGACGGCGACCAACAGGATGGAGATGACGGCGATGCGAGGCAGGGTGAAGCTGCGCGCGGCAGGCCAGAGGGATGAGGCGCTCATGATGGGCCGTGTGCTATCGCGCGGAGAACAAGTGCAGAGAAGAGCAGGCGTCTCGGGTCATTGAAGCGGACGTGAATAGCTCAAGGGCGGGCAAGCAAGTGCATGCAAACCGTGTCATGGGCAGGCCGCCATGAGGGAGAGCGCGTAGAGGCAGTGAGGAGCAGCATATCAGTACAGATGCGTCGTCATCAGCGGACCGAAGACGTGGCGCGCGTTGGAACCGTTGCTCGGCTGCCCGTATCGAAAGGAGCTGGTCGACTCTCGCCACGAAAGCCGAGAGCGTGATGCGAGCTGCTCAGCATCCCTGTCGATGCGTGCATAGGAGGTGCGAGTGCTGTTCTGCTGTCCTGCCCTGTCCATCACCACTCGCTCCGACACGCGTCCGAAGCGCCTGCGGGTTGCATGTGATGGAGCGATCAGCACGACGTCTGAATCGAGTGCAACGCCGTTGAGCTGCTGCTTGTGTCGAGGCTTGGCCGAGCCAAATTCAAAGGGATTCCGCTCCCACGTGCGGTGTCAGCCACAGGAATACGATCACTGCCCTGCCCCATGAGAGGCTCTTTCAAGGTAGATGCGATGGTCGATACCATCGACAGCGACTCTGGTCGTCATACCTGACCCTCTCAAGATATGCTCCGTCGCTGTCCTGGAAGCATCAAACAGTCCCGTCTTTGTTTATTACCTTACACATGGAGGCGCATGCATGGCCTCGCCGGAACGGGTCGGTGCGCCTCCTTGTGCCATTCAGGGACGACTTTCTTGGGACTCAAATGTGGTCAACATGGGCCTCGTGATGAGCTCAGCGTGAGAGACCGATCCACCGACAACTATGAACTCTTGGACATAGGCTCGCGAGCCTGCGACATGGTCTGCGATGCTCAGACCGCTCACCACTCCGGCATGGCGCATCTGCCTGATCTTCTGTGCCATTGCTGTCAGTCTCTTGGTCTTTGCATCCATAGCTAGCCTTTCGGGTCCATTACGGCGCTTTACGACCAGGCTTCCCAACTTCTATAATGCCCCCGGAACACATCCACTCGCCTCTCTGGCGCTGGACAAAGTATTACAAGATGCCTCTCCAATCTTCGGGCAAGCCTCGAGTCTATTATTACCCAGCTCCGTGGAACCGGCGACTGCCACGTGGATGAAAGCGTACCACGACGAGACGAGAATTGTGCACCTGAACCTGCCCGGGGCACATGATGCTGCGACTTGGAACTACAGCCATGCTACACAAGAGGCGCTGAAGTATGTCAACGACCTCGCCAACATCTCGGCCGTGAACCCAGCCAATTACAAATGTCAATCCAGGTCGCTCTTACAAATGCTCAATGCTGGAATTCGCGTTTTTGATCTCCGGTACGCGTTCGACGTGACGAGGACGACCTTGGTCTTCTGGCACGGCGACGCTCTGCAGTCCGAAACCGCCACCGTGGAAGACGTAATGTACGCCTTCTATGCTTGGCTGGATCGTCATCCGAGCGAGGCGCTATTCCTATCATTCCAACACGAAGGCGGAGGTGATGATGTGCAGACGCAGATATCTCTGTATGAAACTCTCAATTCTCCCGCTGCAAAGAGATACATTGTGCAAGCAAGGGGAGAATTGGGTACTCTTGCGCAAGCCAGAGGCAAGATCACTCTCCTTAAACGCTTCGACCTTGACCACGTCAGGGGAGGATATGAGAGCGCCCTTCCAGGATTACATTTCTCTCCCCAGAAATGGACAGTCAACGGTGCGGATATCGAGCTCGTGTATAACGACACCACCGAGGAGACGGCATACATTGAGGATTACTTCTATCCGATGGCCGAGGTCGGATCTCCAGCAACGACCACCATCAGCATGAAGATGAATGCTACAGAGGCTCATATTCAACGAGCAGCCTCCGATTATCATCCAAATAGTCTCTTCTGGGGTTTCGCATCGAGCACGAACACGGGCAATGAGCCTCCCGATACTCCTCAGATCCAGGCCCTCGGAAATGGAACTCTGACGCCAGAGGGAGGTGTAAATCAGCAAATTGTCCCTATTCTCAAGGGAATGAAAAGCAAGAGAGTGGGCATCATGATGTTTGACTTTTTCGAGGAGCCAGAAGATCTGGTGCAATTGTACTTGAGTTTACTGAGTCCGGAAGAGGCCTTGAGATATGGGACATGAGCTGCGAAGCTATTTAGAATGTACATATGAGACAATAGACGAACCCATCGTTTAGAATTCCTGAATTTGTTAGTTGCCTGCATTGTGAGCTGTTCCGTCAAACAACCACTGGCATGTAGCTTGGCGCATGTGAAAGTGGGTCCCACAGCTTCGTGCGCGACACGCGACCCTCGACTTCTTCCATGCACAACACGCTGCCAACATGTTTTCGCAGTTCCAAGCCAGCTACCAGCGCGTGGACGCGAGCTTGCAGAAGCTCACTGATTCCATCGCAGCCTATAATCCGTCGGTCGCCGCTGCAGATGAGCTTGTCGCAGCCGATGAAGCTGTGAAGCAGAACCTGGACGACTGTAGGTGAGCATCTCGGCATTGATGCTAGCAGAGTACTGAGTGACGGATACAGTGGTCAGTCATCAGCAGAATCATGTCCGCATCCAAGAGCTTCGCGCGACAACTGAATCGCTAGACGAGATGATCAAAACCACCCTGCGCCTTCTCGCCGACGCCCGGAAAGACATCTCCTCCATTCCCGCTGTCGACACGAAAGCGAAAGATCGCAGCCGACAGATTGACATTCACGAACTTCTTACTTATGCGAAATTCATCGCGCCAACCACGGTCCCACCGACGTACCGCAAACCGCTCAAAGACGATGCCCAGGCGCAGTCGAAAACTCTAGATCCCAGCTCTGCAACAGCTGCTGCTGAAGGAGCAGGCAACATCACCGCACAGATCTCTAATGGTCTTTCCACACCTCAAGCTGAAGACCAGAATCCGTCCTTCGTCAAGGCTGAAGGCGGCGGCGGCAATCAGATCTTGAACACAATTGGCCACAAATCTATGGAGGACGACGACCTGGCGTGGCTCAATCCAGGAATTGACGACTTTCAGCCCTGGCCAAATCAATATGTTATGAACAGAGGTGCGCTGGCAGATGTGCAGAAGATGATAGAGCGGGGAGAAGATCCGAAGATGAAACTGACTAAAGAGGAGCAAGAGGCTGAGGATCTAAGACGGGCGAAGGAGGAAGAAGAGCAGAAGCGGCGGAAGGCTGAGGAAGAGAAGAGAGCAAAGGAAATGTTTGGTGCTCATGTGCAGAGACGAGGAACGGTCGTCGAAGGGTTCAATCCGGATGATTTGTAGAGCTCGCCTGGTCTGCACAAGTGCCACGTATCTGGCATTTTCGAACATGACTACCTCAAGAGAGATTGCTCATGCGACACGCAGCTTTCTGCCTGCAATGATGGGCTCACATGGAGCATATCAGATACACAGCCTGGGATCTCATGGCAGGCAATACAATAGGTTCTGCTATTTTCACACTTGCTACTGCCATCGCGCAGACTCGCAGAGCAGTCGAACAGCAAAGCTCTACAGTAGTGAAGTACATCCGCTTGAATGTCTCACGCATACGATCTGCACACATACCGATTTCGGACTTCGCATTTGCAAGGCAGCCTAAAGACGCAGATACATACCGGATCCAGCGCAGCTGAGCTACAGCCACACCCGTTCCCAAGGCGACGCCAAGGAAGGGCTGAGTGACTAACAACCTCCACACGTTCGAGAGGCACGTTTCGCTTCTCCCCAAGACTGAAAGAAGTGCCATACCATGGATCCGCTATCTATCGCGGTTGCTGTGTCTAGTCTCGTCATCGCGACAGCCCGCGTCAGCAATTCGATCCATGATATCGCAGGCAAAGCTAACCGAGCGAACGCTACACTGAATGCCATCTCTGCGGAATGCGCCATCGTCTCTTCAACCCTCGGCCAGGTTGAGCACCTGGTGAAGGCAGATCCTACCGCATTCACTAGCAAATTAACAGACGCAGCACACAATGACGCAGGGGTACCTTCGTTGGGTGATAATCTCCGCAATGCGTTGGAGAGCTGCGATGTCACCATTGTGGCTTTGGCTGATACTATCGACAAGTGCGCCGCAAAAGCCGGGCGCACTCTTCTAGGGAAAGCAAAATTCTTGTGGAATGAAGCAGAGCTGTCGGAGAGATTGCAAACGCTGCGCGGCCTGAACCAAGCTCTTACTGGGTTGCTCTCAGCCATTCAGGCGTACGCAGCTTTGACACTACCATGAGACTGCTGCTGACAATTTATCCTAGAGATTCGCTAACCAACGTACGGCGCATCCTGAGCGACAACACTGCTGCCCTCGAGACTATGGTGAGGAGGTCCCGCACATACCGCAAGAAATATGTTCCGAGCATTCTCAGCGGCGCCGAAGTCACTTTGTTTGAATTCGACGATCAAGTCGTAGACAGCCCGGCTTATCGCAGAGCCTTTAATTCTTTCCAGGCTTCGACGGGTTCTCGAACTCTAGTCAATGACAACGAGACACGCCGAGAAGACGCCTCGTTCGTTGTGGTCGACCATCACAAGGCTGAGAAGAAAGTGGAGCCGTCCAGTCCGTCCTCCGTGCCTGCTTCCCTTCCGATTCAGGAGGCCGCCACTACGCAGACTGTACAAAATCTTGACCCGGACCAGAAAGCATTGAGCGAAAAGCTATTCGCTGCGGTGCGTGATGGCAAGATCGGTGAGATAAAATCACTATGCTCGCAACGAGCTGACCTGTCTGCGCGAAATGCCCAAGGCCTGCACCCACTGCATCTCGCAGCAACGAACGGCAATCTCGAGGTGGTGAAGGTGCTGCTATCTTATGGTGCAAACGTTGACTCTGTCACGGATGACAGCGACGGCATGGTACCACTACACATAGCATGCAGGGAACAGAAGACTTCAGTCGCGCTGTACCTTATTCGAACGGCTGGAGCAAATATACACTTGCAGGACAAGCACGGCAACTGGCCACTGAATCGAGCTGCCATCAAAGGAGACTTGCAGGTCATCAAAGCACTTTTGACTGCCGGAGCTGACCTCGAGTGTGTTGGATATCTCGGTTGGCATCCACTACATCACGCGGCTGGAAACTTGCATGTGCTGGCGACGCAGCTTTTGCTGGGCAAAGGTGCCGATATAGCAGCAGAAGCCGAAAACGGAGACAGTCCGTTGCACGTCGCGGCAGAGTACAACGCTGCTGCAGTGGCCGATCTGCTAATCTCTCGAGGCGCCGAAATAGACGCTATCAATCACGCTGGCGATCAGCCTCTTCACAAAGCTGTTTTCAAGGGCATGACAGTCACCATTGATTTGCTGCTCAACAGAGGTGCAGACATAGAGGCCTTTGAGAGCAAAGGCGGCACGGCATTGCACGTGGCTGCGGAGCAAGGCACTACTGCTGCAGCCGAATTATTGTTAGCTCGAGGTGCTCGCGTTAACGCCATTAACAAGTCGAGCAACCAACCTCTCAACGTAGCCGTAGCCTTTGGACACTTTGCCATCGTGCAAGCTTTGGTCCAGAAAGGCGCAGACATTGAAGCTAGAGGAGCCGGCGGGTGGAGCGCAATACACCAAGCAGCTCGCAACAACAGACCCGAGATACTGAAATATATCATCTCCAAAGGCGCCCGTCTTGATCCTCGAGCGGATGAGGGCGACAGACCGCTCCATCTGGCCCTTCGATGGCACCACTTGGCTTGTGTGAAAGTACTTGTGGAAGCAGGTGCTGACATTGAAGCCAAAGGGCAATACCATCAGGCACCTCTACATATCGCCGCGGAAATTTCAAACGGAATGACAGTGGAATATCTCACCAACAAAGGAGCAAGTGTCACATCATATATGGAAAACGACCAACCTCTCCATCGCTCTGCACGAGTCGACAAAGCCGAAAACGCGCGTATACTCATCCGCGCTGGCGCGAACTCCACCGCAGAGAACAAAGTCGACGTCCAACCCATGCATCTTGCCGCAGGTCTGGGCCATATTTCCGTTGTCAAACTCCTCCTTGAGCACGGTGTTCCCATCGACATCGAAGACCCTCCCGGGGCTTCAACCACAGATTCTGCACAGCCACCTCTCGTTCGGTGCGCCGGAAATGGACACCCAAAATGCTTGGAGTTCATGTTAACGCAGAAGTGTAATATTGAGATCGCATCCGCGAACGGAGACACGGCATTGATTATCGCATGCTGGAATGTGCGAGTCGAATGCGTCAAAGCTATGATCCAAGTTGGAGCGAACGTGAATGCGAAGAGCAACAGTGGGTATTCTCCAATGCATTGTGCGGTGAAGAAGGGCAGTTTGGAGATTGCAAAGATGTTGTTGGAGACGGGAAGGTTAAACTTGGGTTTGAGAAATGGGGATGGGAAGACGGCGGAGGAGTATGCGGAGGCTGAGGGGAAAGGCGAGATCTTGGAGTTGTTGAGAGGATGGAAGAATCGATGAGTGATGTGAGGGTTTTGGAAGTTTTGGAGTACAAGTCTGTGATGGCGCTTTGAATGAGGACAAAACGCAAAGCAAACATGGCGGGCTGCTCAAATATGCCAGCTGCGGCTCACCATATGCAACTTTCGAGGACAGTCTCCTAAGACTTACGAGCAACATGGCCGAAGAAGGAAGATTGGTGACGACTCTCGAGAGGTAAGCACTTTGTGTCATTACACCATCTATATCGACCAATCCCATTGACGAGTCCCAGGCTCTTCGACAAGCACTATTTTGCCGACCTCACAGTGGCTTCAAATGATCGCGAGTTTAAGGTGCACAAGAACGTCGTATGTGCAGCATCGCCTTGGTTCCTAGCTGCCTGCACCAATGGGTTCCAAGAGTCCCAGCAAGCGATTATCTCGCTACCGGAAAGCGCAGCAGTGGTGCAAGGTCTGCTACTTTTCCTCTATGGCTTGCATCATAGAATCCGAGTCCACCTTACGGGAAGCTATGGTGTGCGTATCAAGCTTGTCATTCTCCTTCATATGGCTGGGGACAAGGTGAGGAGATGTCTTTCCTTTCAGGTACGCAAGATGCTCATCATCCTGATAGTATGCTTGTCCAGCGCTCTCGAAGCACATGATGGAAGTGTTGAGGGCTCAAATCCATTGCTCAGACGACCAGGAGAGAGAGGAATTAGTCGACGTTACCGCGTGGGCATATTCGCAGACTGAGGGCCACATTGACCCACAAGTCTACCAAACGCTGGCTATGGCAACTGCGCAATGCTTGCACAAACTTGTTGCCGATGATAGCTCATGGCAGCGCCTTTCCTCCTGCCCAGGGTACGCAAGCGATGTCATGCGCCACATCGCTACATCTCGAGGTTTCTATCAACTGAGCGACATTCTGAAGAAGACTTCCTGAGCGAGCGTGTGGTCGGCTCAAGGCATCGCTGGGAACATATGAAGATTCAAGGAGGTCTTCACGAGGCGTCGATGTGTGCATCAAAGCTTCCACCGCAACTTTACGCTACGAAAGAACAGAGACGATAAATAGCTCTCATGGTAACTTTTGGAACTTCGTGTCCGAATTTGAACGGTGTTCGCATTAGCGACAGCTGTGAGAGTGGTTAACAGGAGCAGCGGCCTTCGTTACATTGAACACCTCCGACGCCACTGCATTCCAGCTTCTCTTTTTCACAAATTCATCCAATGTTCTCTTTCATCTTCGTTTCCCTGGTTTGGCATCACAATTCAGTTTGCTGTAGGCGGCTCTAGCTCTCGACACTGACCCCTCTAAGATCATCATCGTTGCTCTGTGAGTTGCTCTGTGAAATCGTGCAAACATGGTCGTAAAACATGGGTGTTTCGCGGCCGCGATCCCTCGATCGTGGCTAATTTCCAACACAGGCCACACGAAGGAAATACTGCGTATCAAGACCACACTTTCCTCTGTTGATGCTGCGGGTGATCGACGTGCGGCCGCGTTGCCGCGGATGTGGTAGCCCCTGTCCTGGCTGACATTTGCCTAGACCGAAGTATGAGGTGTGTATGCTGCTTCTGCTCTCTCCGGACAGAATACATCGTCCTTTAACTTTCTCACACCGTGGACGCCGAGATACTCACGCACGCAGCATTCTGCACTCGAGCTATGAAGAGCATCAATGACAGCTCCGATGCTTGAGTTCGTTCGATTTCTGAGGTAACAACCCATGCCATTCAATTGTTCATTAGCAAACATAATTCCAATAGCTGAACGCATGGCTTTTTCATCTGAGCTCCATACACTAGCGCAACTTTTACCTCGTGGCACCGCAGCAGCTTGAACCACGCAGTATGCCTTCGTCTGCCAAAACTATCATTACACTGGCACTCATCGCTCCCTGCACCGCTGCAGTACCGTCTCAAGCTCAGGAAAGTCAACCTGGGACGTGGACCATCAGGGGCGTGTACTCGACCTGCTCCGACAAAGGCTGTGACTACGTATTCGGTGTGGAAGGATTAGATTCTCCATACTGGCCGAACTTCGCGGGAGATTGCTACAACCCTTTCGTCCCTGCACGTCAGACGGTGCAGACAGCATGTCAGCTCAATTCGCGAAGAATTTCTGACAAAGGACGTCCTACTACAAGCCCTCAATTTAGCACGCCGGAGTTCTCTGCTCGGTACGTAAAATGAACGACGATCATGTGCAAAACTTAACTCTTCCGCAGGGTCAATTATGATCCATCCAATCAGCAACAGTCTTCTTTTCAGATTGGACGCTCGTTTCGAAACTTGTAGTAGGTTTCCAATCTCTGACGGCAGGCAGTTGTGTACGCGCAGTCTTGCTTACGATCACTTTTGCTACAGCACTGGTGAATCCGAATACTGGCAAGGCGGAGTCTCCAACAGTATCAACGTCCTCGCATATCCAGGCAATGTGTTCACTTTGTACCCAGAGAGGGTACAATGATTGTGAAAGGCAACCTCCACGAGAAGCTGAGGATTTGAAGATATAGAGAAGAATGGTGTGCGTCGGAGCTGCGTTGCTCGTGAACACCAATTGATTCAGCTAGTTTCGTTTCTTTCACCACTGTTAGCGCCACTGCTTTGAGTGCTCTCGTCTTTCCGCCATTCCAGTTGCGGCTACTCCATCTTCTTCCCTAAATCTAGGTAACCTTGCCGATACGTCATGCAATCAGACGAACGCTCGTAATACTCGACCTGTACCGGTTCTCGCCACGTCGGTTGGCTCTTGGGCCATAGTGTCTTGTAGTAGTCTTTTGTGAACTGTTCCTTTTCGAACCATTCCCGGTCTTTGGACCACATTTCAATGAATCGGAACGTTCCGGGATCTTTGGGATCTTCGAAGAGGTCGAAGAAGAGTTGTTCGGGCTCAGCAGCTGTTGCCGCCCAGACCTGAAGAATCACCTTAGTTTGGCTAGGAAGTGGGAAAGAAGAGTTGCAGCTGAAAGTCGTACAGGTCTATGAGCTTCTTTCCATTCTTCGATTTTGTCGGGTTGGATTTTCATGGTTACGAAGAGTGTGAGTTGCTTTCCAGAGCCGGAAGAGGACATGGCTAAGGCAGTTCGATTTCGAATGCAGTTGATGTTGTGACTGAGACAGGAGTTGTAGGAAGACTTGGACTTTGATTGTTTTTGTTCTGTTGCTTCACTGACGGCTCCTAGTAAGAAGCTATTGAGCATGGAGCCCGAAGTCTATCGTAAGCCTGGACCTTTTGGGCTTGGTTCGTCGAAGCTCGGCCCGAGCACTGAGAAAGGTGAGCGCATGGCGCCTTGCACCATCTTCTTGATCCATGTCAGCAGTACAAAATTTCGTGAATTCACTGCGAACTTCTCGGGGGACTGCGAGATGCGCGTTAAGTGTAGGCATGCGATGGAAGTTATGGAGAGAGACAGAAGAGGGAATGCCAGAGACGCAAACGGAACAGGAAATGCCGGCGGTCGAACACTTTGCCTCCACAAGTCGAACTTTCCTCTGCCGAAAACGTGACCACACCTCTCCATTCTTCATGACACTACCTCCTCGACGACACTGACTTCTACTGCTCTGGAGATGGCAGTGGTCTGACGAATGCAGGAACCTTCGATGCGAGGCATCTGTGTGCCCCTCGGCGAGCGACTTGGAGGCTAGAGGATGGCAGGAGTTCGCGGCAGCGATCCCCACAGCTTCCACTAGAGCGGATCAACTCTGTGGCCAAATCCACGAGAGCTTATGAGCGTCAGGGTGAAAGCCACAGAGCGAAAGACCAGTCGCATGTCAAGCCTTCGCCTCTTGTCTACTGTATCTCGAGCTGATCACTCTGGAGGGGTCTGCGCCACTAACCCATGCGATCTCCTGACGACACGATCTCATTGACGCAGCAAAACTATGGAAGGTTTCCCGCCAGGCACTGAACGTCAAGCGGTAGCAAAAAGGATTTGATTTTCAGATACAGCCCGCAAGTCGTATCTGACTGCGTCAAATTTTCCGCTGCACTTCGAATCTCGTCGATAGCTTTGTCTGTTGTCGCAGATTATGCGGATCTCATGTGCGATGCTCTACTCCTTCAGAAAGGGCGGGATTCGTCTTGGGCAACCCTTTCAGAGTCAGGGAAATATGGGGCCACTCACGGTTGTTTTGTAGCCCGAGAGACGGTGCTGTCTTTGCATGTTAATTTCGAAAGTTCGCAAACATCATGTCTACTCAGTCAAGCGTGAAACACAGTTCAAGGATACCCAAACTTGCACTGCGGTGACCAGAGCCGATCTACAATCCTAAGATACATATCCTAACACCAATTCAACGTCAATCGCAAGCACCCAGATCCGATAGCGCAAGATTCCATGTCCAGGCACCCTAGTCAAAAGTAAAACACGACAACACATAATGCGGCATTAACCTTTTGGAGCTGCCGGACTCGGGCCCAAGACCGGCCGACAGCGAGAGGTACCCACGGCAATTGGCCACATCCACCATAGATGATAGGCTAGTCACTTCGCTTTGCAAGCCCGGGGTTGGGATATCATATGCCATCGCTTGGAAATGTGAGGAGTAACTAGCTCGATAGTTTGCATACAAAACTCTTCTGAACCTTGCTACCCTGGCACGATACAGTCATCGCTGCTCTCGTAAGCCTCAACATCCTTCATATTGGGGAAGCAACCTCCGCACGACTTTCCAAGACACTGTCGGGAGACATTCAAGATGGGTAGTAATGGAAAGCCTGAAGGACAGCCAGAGTACGATGTGCTCGTGATTGGTTGTGGGTTGAGCGGCATTTATACCTTGTATCGAATGCAGCAGCTGGGATTGAAGGTCAAAGCTCTCGATGAAGCCACTGGTGAAGGTGGCACATGGTACTGGTGAGTCGAGAAGCAGTATCTTTGTTATATGCGCCTTCTAACTACTGCGTAGGAACCGCTATCCGGGCTGCCGTTTCGACTCCGAGAGTGTCAGTTATGGCTTCTCATTTTCCAAGGAAGTACTTGACGAATGGAACTGGACAGAGACTTTTGCGCCCCAACCAGAGACACTGAAGTATGCTCAATACCTGACCGAGAAGTTCGACCTCCGAAAATACATGCAATTTAGCACCAAAGTATTGTCTGCTCATTGGCAGCAGGAAAGCCGAACATGGCTTCTGACGGACAGCCATGGCCTGACGTACACCTCCCGATTCCTGATCACAGCAATGGGCATCGTCAGCGCGCCCACATTGCCTCTGATCCCCGGAGTCGACCGATTCAAAGGACCCGCATTCCATCCCTCGCGCTGGCCAGCACACGGGAATCAGCAACTAGTAGGAAAGCGCGTCGGCATCATCGGAACAGGCGCAACAGGCATCCAAATCATCCAAACAATCGTCAAACCCGAATTCGACCTCCAATCCCTCACCGTCTTCCAGCGCACACCGAACTGGTCTGCCCCCCTCCGCAACGAACCCATCTCCCCCGAAGCCATGGCCGAATACCGCAACAAGTACCCCGAAATCTTCTCCCGCTGCGCCAAATCCTGGTCCGGCTTCATCCACATCTCCGACACGAGAAAGACGCTCCAAGTCCCCGAAGAAGAACGCCACGCCATCTGGGAAACCCTCTACTCCCAACCGGGATTCGGGAAATGGCTGGGGAATTTCGCCGACATCAATTTCGACCGCGACGCCAACGCGGCGTACAGCGCGTGGATCGCGGACAAGATCCGAAAGAGAGTCCACGATCCGAAGATTGCGGAGAAGTTGATTCCGAAGAATCATGGGTTGGGCACGAGACGCTTGCCGCTCGAGACGAATTATTTCGAGGCGTATAATGATCCGCGGGTGCGGCTGGTCGATATCGCGAATGAGGAGCCGATTGAGAGGATCACGGAGACGGGGATCCAGCTTGCGACGGGGGAGCATGTGGAGGTTGATGTTTTGATTTATGCTACGGGGTTTGATGCGGTGACGGGGCCGTTCACCAGTATGGATATTCGTGGGGTGGATGGCGTCAGGATCCAGGACGCCTGGGCGGAGGGGGTCCGGACGTATCTGGGATTGTTCATTCGGGCCTTTCCGAATATGAATACCGTTTTGGGTCCTCATCAGGCGTTTGGGAATATCCCTCGCTCGATCGAGTTTGCGGTGAATTGGGTCAGTGATTTCATCAAGTTTTGCTTCGATAAAGGGATCACGTATGCCGAGGCGAATGAAGAGAAGGTACAAGAGTGGACGGAGCATGTGCATGATTGCTCCAAGGGAAGTCTTGTGCTGGAGGTGGATTCATGGATGAGTGGTGTTAATCGCAACGTCCCGGGGAAGAATAAGAGGACCATTGTGAGATATGCCGGGTCGGGGCCAGGATATAGACAGAGATGCACAGAGGTGAAGGACCGAGGATATTGTGATTTGAAGTTGGAATAGATGAATGTGAAAGCGTACGCGAGAGGAAATTAGTAACCTCAGCCTTCTCGGAGATGTTCGTGCAGCGATCCATCATCATGTGGTATCTTCATTCACGTCATCATTCGTGTGCCAACGCAATTATCTTGCTTGATTACATGATATTTACATATCCTCCAAACGCTCCCTTGCATTCTGCTTTGCCTCGTCACTCGTATTTGGATTGTTGATCGTAGCCTTCAGGCCGCCAGCCCTGTCCGTGAACCATCAGTCGTCATTCCCGTTGGTCATCGTCAACGCCGTTGTGAGCAATTTTGGGAGCAAGTAAATTTACACATTGTTTGGATTCTTCTCTTGGTCGTTGTCGCCTTTGGTGACACCAACATCGCCACCGCTCAATTCGTTGTCGAGCACTTGTCTGGAATGCTCCTTGGACTCCTCGCTTGTGTTGGGATTGTTCAAGTTGGCCTTGTGACCGCCTGCGACATTACCGAGAGTCATGATTGCGGCGTGTTGTTTGGAATGGTATTCTTTGAGTGAAGGTGTGTGCTCTTGTTTTGCTTTCGTTTGGGGAGTATACTTCTGGTTTGAGGATTGCTCGACTGCTCTATAGGTACTTTTCAGCTTTCAATTGAAAAGCTCACCGATCTTGTCGGTGACAACGATGCAAGCCACAAAAAATGCTGTCGTCATCAGCGTTGGATTACCGTTTCCGCTCGCCCAAGTTGTCAACGAGGTTGGCGTTGTTGACCGTTGATAACGTCATGAAGCACGGCTTCGCGGGAGAAAGGCTCGCGTGGACATGCGTCGTGTACCGTTATGGACTTTGTGAACCGGCCGCGAGGCAATGTGATGTCTGGTCCGGCTATCGTTGATGTTATTCCCCGTCGCGTGAGTGAAGATCTCCGAAGCCAAGAAGTCGAAATTTCTGTCGTCACGATGAAGCTCACAGGCGCCATGTCTGCGCAATGCATTGCACGTAGCACCGAGAAGAATGCAAAGGTGAAGACAAATGCCAGAGGAGATCAACAAGATTGGCGAGCATACTAGCTCGGTTCATTTGCGAAGGTGGCTGTACTCACACACATTCTCCTTCAGCCCTTGGAAGGCCACGATGGATGCTCGTGCTTCGCGAGCACGCATTCAGCGTGTGTGCAGGTCCGCAACTTATCCCGGGTTGAGGTTGATTCGGGGAACACAATGAGCAGCCAAAGTGTGGGGCGGATTCATCGCGTGGCCTAACGTCGCGAATGTTTCAAGTTTATGGTGACCAGATTGGTCCGGCCCAGACATGTACCAATCTAGACTTGTCAGTTCATCAGGTTCTTGTTAGTTCTTCAGGTCTCACAATACTAAGCCGTGTGCCGTGTTCCATGGTTCGCATCGCTCGTGATGTCGGTTTTTGGGGCCTCAAACGCGTCTCCTGATGCGCTGTACTTTGGCCCACCTCATCATGACGCGTCCATCAGGCGTTTCCACAGTGCCAGACTCGCGCATTTCCCCCGACAGTCTCGGGGTCATATTGAAGAAGCGCAAAGTAGACGGAATGTATCGCAAATGCCGACTGAAGGCGGCTCTCGTAATACTGCGCGGTCTTACAGACAGCGCGCCTCCGGTGACGACTCACATTGGGTTGCCTTGACGTGGAAAGGGGTAATTGGATGCGATACGCTGACGAAGCAGACTTTCCGCGAAGACACTGATCATATTGTTGAGTCGTGCGCCGATGAGCTTTCAAATCTGGAAGCGATGGTGATTATCGAAAAAGTGGCCAAACGCGAAGAGGGACCTAGACCACAAAGTCAAGCATCCTTCTTCCCGGTGACTTCGGAAGTGGTAAAAGGCCCGTTCATGGGTACGCGGCATCTGCAGATACGGACAGATCGTGACCGAGCAGTAGGCGGCGTGAAGCGGCCAGAGATAGGGTGATTTTTGCCACTATCCGGAGCTTGCGTGAGCTGAACGTGCATCACTGAGCATGCTGCTTTAGTCCACCTCGATGTCAAAGTAGGTTCTCGACTTCGCAGCGCAATGTGTGGTGATGAGCAGATGTCGTCGATTTTACGTTGGCAAGGCACATTCCTGCCAAGAAAGGCGCATCGCCTGGCGTGCGCCCCCAAAGCTTCACAGGCGAGAGTTCAATCTGTCTCGTATAGACTTCTTGACTTGATGCTTGCTCACCATATTCAGGACCTGTCGTCGTCAGCGATGTGCCGCGGCATACGCGTTCTGGCATTGTCTCTTTTCTTGGACTCGAGGTACGAGGTGTACAGCATTTGCCTCGCTTCCGAATAACCCTAACCACCGATCACCGAGTCAATTGAGCAAGGAACGAGACGTGTCGAGAGTGCGCTATACGTGGCGCATCATCCCGTCGACAATGATCCTCTTGGTCCATTGCGGCGCGGACGGGCGGGCACTTCTGCTGCACACCGTGTACTCATTTGCACATTGGCCGAGGTGGCCAAGGACAACGGGCTTGAGGACGGAGAAAGTCTCTCTGGGATGTGCACGAGCGACGCCAAGGTGTTCAACTTGAGATCATCACTGATGGGCCGCACGTCCGCGAGAGGATATGAAGACCGCCATGGCCATGGTGTGATAGGTGGCGCGAGATGTGTGCTCCGCCATCGAACGGATCAGGGTTCAGCTGTATCGTTCCGGCAGACGGCACTACGTATTGGCAGCAAACAAGTGGTGGTCCCGACGCGGTTGTAGAAGTGGAGGAACAGCACGTTGCCGTTGGGACGTTTCGTGCATGGCCAGCAGCAATGACGAGTCGGTGCGATGATTGATCATGACACTATTGGAGAAGCTGACGAATGCGAGGCCGGCGTCGTCGTCATTGGAAGGGCCACACCTCCACTGCGCCGAAGTGTATTTCTCCTGAAATGCTCGCCAATGGTTCGGAACGTGCCGAGTCCACACAATGCTGCATAGGGATGCCGCATGGAGGCAGGCCCACGGCACGATAGCCGGAGCATGGAACACACACGACAGGAGAGCAGTGAAAGAGAAGGAGCACAGTAGCGGTGGCGAGGATAGGACTGATGAGGATACTACAGCGGATACGAGCAGATGCCGTGTGGGCCGGCGACCGCGTGCGAAAGTAGAGACGGGGGGCGGGGCGGCAGGTTTGCTGGGCCAGGATGCCAGTCCC
>ANSM01002143.1:0-19106 GCA_000347735.1 Cercospora canescens BHU | reverse complement strand
GGGGCATACGGCTTAGGGGGCGTAGCTGTTAAAGCCTTAGGCATGCTGGCCTATGCCGCACATGCTTAGCGTAAGACAAAAGCATACTGAACGCATACAGAAACAAAGGCAAGAATTAGTCTTAATATCTCTAGCGACTATAGCTAGGGGCGCTCGATATATTACTATATTTTATCCCTTACATATATATAGATCGTATAGAAGGCGCTATTTACTAATTCTTATAGGTAGTTATCGCTTAAGTAATAGCTAAGGTACTATTATAAAAACTATATAATAGTCGTAGTAATAACTAGTACTATATTATAGATAGTAGATACTATTATTAAGGCGCTTAATAGGTTAGTAAACCGTACGATAATACGACAATACGACAGCAGAGGTAGTAGTAGTTATTATAGTTAGTAAACAACTAAATAAACAATCATTTAAGGTAGTGGCCCCTACTAAGGCTTGGGCCTCTGTAGCAGACCCGCTAGCCTCGTCTCAGCAGCTATACTGTAGACACACGACACAGATTCGCGATTGCAGGGTTATGCCCTATCTCCATGCTGTGTAATCACATCGGCGTCCTTTGACGAGCCTTTGACAGCCATTGATAGGCCATCCACGCCCCCGCCCCCATCAAGCCCTCATCAAACCCTCATCAAGCCCTGTCGTGGGCCCTACTGTACTTCGGTCTTTCGCTATATCCGACGAGACACCCTTTGCAGGCATGCCTTATACCAGTGACAAATTTGGTCCGCTACAGAACCGGGTCGGACACAAACAAGTGAAAATGAGCTCGAAGTCAAGCAGGGTTTATGTGCGCGGCCGCGAACAGCCAGACTGTGCGCGTATCCTCTTAAGTAGTCGGATAGAGTAATAGCACCGAAGTCATGCTACAGGTGCTGCCACGAACAAGAGACGACGTCATGATCCGAAGGCATTAAGACACGGAACGGAAATTCCAAGATTCCATGCCCCTGGAATGCCTTGTGCGCATAAACTCTCACCCGTGCTGTAGCGTCCTTGCCAGAGGCAGGGCTGGCTGCGCGTATAGCGAGGGGACAGCGTTCGGGTCACCCTAAACGCCCTTTCTCAACGTTCCAACAATGGAATCGTGACCACTTATGTCTGAGGTAGTATGTCATGGGCTGAAAACCATATGAGACCCTGCAGCGCAGGATTTGAAAATGGCGAAGCAATTCAGCAAGCCCTGTTGTCATAGACTGCTCTAGCCAGTACCGTAATGTCGAGTATCGTATCGAAATAGTACGGAAGGTAAGACATGTGGCCGGCATGTTGCGATGACGATACTTCGCCGGCTGCCACAGCCCAGGTAACACTGTACAAGGTGACAAGTTGATAGGACGTTGTGCTCGGCGGAGACAGGGCCCTACCTCCATTCGATTCAGTAATCTGTCAAAGTGAAAGGACCTGGGCGCGCTTGGTTGACCCGGACCTCTAGTGGCATATAGCAGACGACAGAGACGGCCAGTATGTAGTCTTTGAGCCTCCAAAACAGCACTACCATTCACCACGACGAATAGCCCGCCCCAGCTCAACTTCCACACCTAAGTTGGTCAAGGAATTCTTCGACATGTCTCTCGATGCGAACAAGCTCCAGCCGTCCGAGATACTCGCGAATATCAAGAATGCGATGCAGGCATTTATCAATGCATACAACGAGTGGAATTACGATGCCACGAGGGCGACAGTGGCGGAAGAGTTCACTTTCGAGACACTTCCGCTGTCGCTAGGCCGTCATCCATTAAATGGAGAGCAGTTCAAAGACCTTTTCATCAACTTTCTCGCGCCCAACTTCAAAGACTTCAAGGTTCGTGCTACACTCTCGAATATGCTATTTCATGGTGACATGAAACATCACACATGAGCGAAACATCGCGCAGTGCAAGTGTGCGTTTTGTGACGACCCAAAAATGCCCCATTCTTTCACGCAGCACGATCTCGTTCTGCGACAGCATACCATCTGACTTGACGACCTGCCAGATCGAAACACAATCAATGATCAATGATCCAGAGAGTCTGCAAAGCGTCCTCCATGGCTTTTTAAACATCTTAACAACAACCGACCGGCCTGTTCGTCTGGAAGTGGTGATGCTTTTCAAGTTCAATGAGCGGGGTGAAAAGTTCATCAAGGTTCAGGAGTTCTTCGACAGTCAGGCATATCTCGAGTCCATGAACGCAATGGCAGCTGCGGCGAAGCAGAGAGAGCAGGGACGATCCTGAGGTGGAAATGCATCATGCTGGCGATGTTTTGAGGCCGGACAGACAAGACAGACAGAGCCGAAGATTGCCATGTCAAAAGCGGCTGGTGACTAAGCAGATCCACTTGCGTAAGTCGAGTCAATGCGCGCTGGCTGTTGCGGATCAAGAGCCTCGGTCCAAGGCTGCACAGCTTCCCCAAGGCGTCTTAGAAGACACCCAACATTCTCGCGCGGAACTTCAGCATGTAGTCCTGTCACCAGACTGCCACCACCATGGCAGGCCCCATTAGACAGCCCATCAACCTGGACAATCTGTCCAAATACATCGATCAGCATGCGCCCGAGATCAAGACACCTATAGACGTCAAGCAGGTAGCCTCAACCCTCAACATAGCCCAAGATACGACGTGAAGTGGCCATACTGATGTGCACTGCGACAGTTTGGATACGGCCAGTCGAACCCAACTTACCTCCTAACCGACTCCACCGGCGCCAAATATGTCATGCGGAAGAAGCCTCCGGGGAAGCTCCTGTCCAAAACAGCGCATCAAGTCGATCGAGAGTACCGCATCATAGCAGCATTGCAAGACACAGCCGTGCCCGTGCCGAAAGCGATATGCCTCTGTGAGGATGATAGCGTTGTGGGCACAGCGTTCTACATCATGGGCTTTCTGAACGGCCGCATCTTTGCCGATCCCGCGATTCCAGACGTCTCAGCAGAGCACAGAAGAGCAATGTGGAAGAGTGCAGTCACAACTCTCGGCAAATTCCACAGCGTATCGCCCAAAAGCGTGGGTATGGAGAATTTCGGTCGTCCGAACAACTTCTACAATCGCCAGTTGAAGACTTTCGCGACTCTCAGCGTAGCCCAAGCTCAAACGAAAGACATTGAGACCGGCGAGCCTGTCGGTGCTATCCCGCACTACGACGACATGGTCAAGTTCTTCGCAAACCCCGCCACCCAACCTAAAGATCGAGGAACTTTCGTGCACGGAGATTACAAGATTGACAACATGGTCTTCCATCCCACAGAGCCCTACGTCATTGGCATTTTGGACTGGGAAATGGCTACCATTGGGCATCCTCTCTCAGATGTCGTCAACCTCACAGCTCCATGGGTCTCAGCCGACAGCCCCCTCGCCAAGTCCGTGGGCCGTGCAAACGACAAATTTAAGGATGGCAACACCCCCGGCTTGCCGACCAAGAAAGAGGTGCTGCAATGGTATCACGAAGCCGTGGACTGGAAGTTCTCGGAGAAAGAAATCACCTGGGGTGACGCGTTTGGATTGTATCGCGGTGCGATCATTTGCCAAGGTATTGCGGCGAGATATGCTGTGCGCCAGGCGAGCAGTCCGAACGCGCAGGAGTATGGCGTGCAGGCAAAGCCGATGGGCGAGATGGCCTGGTTGGATGTACAGAAGTATGAGAAGCAGGCGAGAGAGGAGCAAGGGAAGGCAAGGCTGTGATGAGGTATACAGATTCTTGATCAAACACTGCTGTCTTCGCTTCGTATCGCGGGTGCCTCCACAGTACCACTCGATTCGTAGCTTGCTTCGTCAAATCACATTGACGGAAATGCCAGGAGAAACCCACGACCTCCGAGCACTTTTCACTACTGTGAATTTAGAGCGATGGCTGCTCGCGCTTGCACCAGCACTGGTGTGCAAAAGTGCTGGGATCAACACATTGCTGGGAGCACCGCGCGGAAGACGCGACCTCTTCCTTCCACTGCGGCTGTCCATAAGCATGATGATGACAGACTATGCTCATATAACGACATTGACTCTACGTGCGCAGGCGACCAAGGCTACACTGACGCGCTGACGTGCTCTAAAGCGCCGGTCCAGAGGAATATCTCGAATCAGCGCATGCCAACGTGACACAAGAGCACGCGACTGGAGCTCCTACATTATCGATCGATGTCGTACGTGGTACAATGTCAGATGCCTTCGTAACTGGCTAGTCCGGACTGCTCAGCCTCTCCTGCTGGAAGGCCGTTATGGGGTCACCATACCGACTCAACGACTAGCTCAAAACACATAACGGCGCCGCTGACAATATAAGATCCAGCACAGCGGTATGCAAGCTGTTCGAAGGTCCCAAAATACAACATCATGTCGATTGAGGTCACTCTCGAGATCCCACTGGATGTCGCGTCCGCCATTCGCGAGATTAATTATGAGCTGGAGCGAGTCGACGGTGATGTCGAATTCACACTAGCAACAATCACAAACGACATCATTCGAGCTATCAAATCACTTCCTCTAGGCAGTATACCGAGTCCAGTTTCCAGGTTTTCATCCGTATCTCAGCACAATGGCACTACTGGATCTCTGTCCGACTGGTTGGGTGCAAGATCCTGTTCAACGACGTCGGCAAGATCAGCGTCATCATCCTACTCATCAATGTCAAGCGACAGTATGCTAGGAGTGCACGTCTTCCCCGAATTCAGCATCATTGTCGAAAATGAGTATGGCTACAACCACCGATTACTGGCAACTGGAGATATGACAATAGCCGATGTCGAAAGGATACTTGGTCCCTTGTGTGGGTTTGAGCCTACATGGCAGAGCTTGACTTGGCATGGATATCGCATCAATCAACCTCATGCGACATTAGTCTCGGTGGGTTGGATTTCTGACGTCAAGTGAGCGAAACGCTGACGAGAGACCAGTATGGCATTGATCGATACCCGTACCTCGAAATTCGCAGGAAATCGATACCGGCTTTCGACGAACAGACGATCGTTCTACTGAGAGAACCTCGACTGCCACCGAGAGCATTACCGGTGCCGCCACCATTACCACCTCGATAGCCTGTACCGCCATGACGCCGCAATGAACGGATTCACGATGCGATGAGAAAGTCGAGCTATGCTTTCTATTTTGACAGAGGGGAATGTATTACTGAGTCGGTATCTGGAACTCGGGAAGGCCCCCTGAGAACAGTGCCTTACCTCATACTTTCTAATGCGATTAGTCGTTCCACTTTCTTTGCCATTAGTGTCCATTTGCAACTGATGGAGATAAGCACGTATGACACTGTGTGCATGCCACGTCGGTAGATTGCTTTCATGATCTACTCTATTTATACCAGAACAGGACAGGTTCTCAGATATCACAACTAAATAATGAGCACTGGACAGACGGATGCCCAGCGGAACGTGCGCAGGTACCACTTTACACTTTGCGCCACACGGAGTTGCAAGTGGGGAAGCTGACAGGTAGTTCTAGTGAGGGAGTTCAGCTCCACGATCCGCAGTTCAGCATAGTATTGTATACTTACTACACAGTGGGGATTCCCCGAGGTTCAGGCTCAGTCGACTTCTGCCGATTGATCCGACCTGCAATGGACACAGCAAATGCAACCTTTCAATGCCAATCATGCCCAGCGACATATGGCAAGCTAGAGCACTTGCAGAGGCATAATCTCAGTGTGCGTAGGTAGTATCGGCGACCTGCTCTGTGGAGCACATAACTGACAGCCACTGCTCCTGGCCAGACTCCGCTGAAAGGCCGTTCTCCTGCCCGTTCTGCGTCCAAGCCTTTGCTCGGCGCGATGTGCTGGTCCGACACTTGAGGACTTGCAAGGCCAAACCAAATACTAAAGCCGCGATCAATTTCGTCGCCGTCCAGCAGCGAGGCCGCAAGAGAAAGTCCTGCGATTCTTGTATACGTCAAAAAAAGGGCTGCAATGGCACACAGCCTTGTCTGCCATGCTCACATCGAAAGCAGACATGCATTTATACTGAGCGGCCGAGTAGCAGCCAAAAGGCTGCAACGAACAGCCACTCCGAAGTTGAACTATGGCTGCAAGACACGCAAGACGAAGGTGGGGAGTATGAATGGAAAGTTGAAGACGCAGTGCCATCTT
Organism: Cercospora canescens BHU; assembly: GCA_000347735.1. Lineage (NCBI taxonomy): Eukaryota > Fungi > Ascomycota > Dothideomycetes > Mycosphaerellales > Mycosphaerellaceae > Cercospora > Cercospora canescens. The sequence goes on along the minus strand of ANSM01002143.1, from coordinate 13,023 downwards.
CGATGGATGATGATCAGACACCCTCCCAGCTACTCGATGGACCTCCGGTGGGGAATCTGACAGAGCCTAGTCCTGGATCGCATTCACACACGCTCGAGATGACTGAAGACTCACGAATACCGAGCAGTGCAGCCAATCGTGGCGACTGGAATCTGGAACCTAACGTGCGCCGCCTGCAGTTCCTATCCAACTTTACCGATACCAAGGGCCTCGCAAGCTCTTTTGACTGCGGAAGCCCCGAACAGCGGGCCATGTTCATCGACTGTCTGGGCTACCAGCATGGTGAACCACAGCTCGACAACATTGTAGCCAAGAAATCTCATCACATTGTCACCGCAATCGAACACAGCAGCCAGTTACTTACGAGGAGAAGAGCTTGTGACCTGGGTTGGCCTGAATCTCTCAAAACTGCCTGTTATGATTTCTTCGCACCTTCTCAGCTACATTCGCATCTGGCTACGTACTGGGCACTGTGGCACCCGAACTGTCCGATCATTCATAAACCTACGTTCAATGTTTCCCAATCGCCCCCAATGCTTCTCGCTGTCATGGCATTGCTAGGAGCATGTCTCAGCCCTGTACCAGGCCATCGCGAATCTGCATTGCTCTGGCTTGACCCAGTAGAAGAGTGGGTATTCTCTGCGCCCGAATTGACAGATGACCCACTGCAAATAGGGAACTGCGACCAGAATGCAACATTGCTCCAGGAACGACTCGACGCGCTGAGAGCAGCATACTGCGTCATCTTGCTGCAGACTTGGGAAGGCGCGGAGGCAGCTAAGCGGCGAGCCAGGCGTTCACGCTACACAGATATTATCGGCGTGTTCAGAAGTGTCTGCAATGATGACATCTCCCACGGAGATCTCTCGCGTTACCTCCAAGGCTCGTCAAGGACCCAGGCGTGGAAAGAATTTGCGGTCAGAGAGGAGCTGATACGTTCATTGACATATGTAAGTGCATCTAGAAGATCACTCTCATCTTTTTGTGTCCTCGCATGCAGGAATAGGTCCTTTCAGGGAAAAAGATATGTGCTGACCATCGACGATCTGCTCGTAGGTCGTGCTCCTTGACACAGCATATGTCATCTTCAATAACACCCCACCGCGTATGGCTCCGGGAGAAGCTCGATTCTCGTTGTCTTGCCCGGAACTTTGTTTCCAGGCAGACAACGTGGATGCTTGGAGTGAGGCCACCCAGTCATGGGCACGCTCTGAGTTAGGCAGGCGTCAGCCACTGGTACATCAAGTGATCTCAATGCTGTGGGCAGACACTTTGTCCGGAGCAGATGAAATCTTGCTGCGCTCGATGAGCTCGCTGAATCTTTTCATTCTCGTCCACCGTAAGTCCGCCCATGAAATCTTTGCAAAGAGTCAATCGTGTGGAATGTTTTTGAGCAAGTCCAAGGCACAAGCTGATCAGCCTCTCTTCCAGCGCTGCATGTACAACTCTTCCATGCTCGTTGCCATCCGCTTCCAGCCAGTCAAACGGCCCTTGTCAGACGTGCCCTTGACGCTTGGAGAAGGATATGGTTGGAAAGAAGCGGTCCGCCTGGTCTCGAGGAGAGAACGCCAACTCGTGCTGCTGATTGCTGGAAACGACTAGGCTTCGCGAGGCACGCCCCCGAATTCTGGTGCTTGGCAGACTTGATCTTGAACAGTTCGGAGAGCATGCATCTCCAGTCCTATGACCAGGCTAGCGGATTCACTGGCAAGAGCTTGATTAGCCAGTTGCTCAGTCGTTACGACGAGTCAGATATGAGCCAGGTACACAAGCTCGTTGATCTATTTGGAAGTATGCAGCTGGCTACTTGAACATGTCCTGTTCCTTGGCCAGACTTGCCGCGATGATGAGAGATCTTGGATACAGAACCAACATCATTGGCCATAGTCTTGCGAGGCAATCTAGAGCACCAGGTGACAATCGAACAGCCACTCCCCGAGTGGGGAATTTTCCGACCCCACCCTTCCCACTTTTGGCAGGACCCCTCACGACGATCAGGTTGCCGTGCCCAGAGTAAAGAAAGAGCTAAGTGCCGAACAACTGAATGATGGAACAGCACTGCCGCGTAATGAAGTGCATATAAAAATCCCCACACGTCCTCGTGTCACACCACATCCGCATCAGCTTCGTCGTTGCATAATCTTCATCAACAAATCTTTCACAATGAAGCAGGTCGACGAACTCCAAGGCGAAGATGGCAGCATTGGACCGGCATCCGCTGCGTTCCGCGCCCCAGAAGGTGGCAATGCTGGCGCTCGCCCTTTGCGACTTCCGCCCAACACAACACTTGAGAAGTTCAATGACTTCATGAGTGCGGTTCAAGAGATCGTCGGAATCGGCAATGCTACTGTCGTGTCAAGCGATGCGGAGCTTCAACAAGAAGACTACATGGAGCCCAGCAAAGCACATGATGTTTGTCTACTAATCCGTTATTCATATTATGCAACTGATGGATGCTCTAGATGTACTATATTGCCGAGAAGGAATATTTTGTCGGCAGCGCTGTGGTGGCGCCGCGACATGTAGCCGATGTGCAAGCAATCATGAAATTGTGCAATGAGTTTGTGATTCCGGTCTGGCCTTTGTAAGTGCACTGTCAACCCTGAGTGTGTGCTGTACTGATGAGCATCTGCAGCTCCATTGGTCGCAACGTGGGCTATGGAGGCAGTGCACCCAGAGTTCCCGGATCCGTCGGCCTCGATATGGGTCGCAACATGCGAAAAGTACTCGAAGTCAACGAGGAGGGAGCCTTTGCTGTTGTCGAGCCCGGTGTTACATTCATGGATCTTCACAACTACCTGGTCGAAAGGAATCTGAGAGAGAAGCTTTGGATCGACACTCCAGATCTTGGCGGTGGTTCGGTCATTGGAAATACCATCGAGAGAGGTGTGGGCTATACTCCATACGGCGACCATTGGATGATGCATTGTGGAATGGAAGTCGTCCTGCCGGATGGCTCTCTATGGCGAAGCGGAATGGGTGGTCTCCCGAATCCAAAGGCGGACCCCGAAGCTAGACCTGAGGATCAGGCTTGGAATGAGACCTTTGGCCTGTTCAATTATGGATTTGGTCCTTACAATGATGGAATTTTCACTCAATCATCTCTTGGAATCGTTGTCAAGATGGGAATTTGGCTGATGGTAAATCGTGAGTACTAAATCAATTCTTCTACGGGAACATGACTAACCTTTCACAAGCTGGCGGATACCAATCATATCTGATCACCTTTCCGAAGGATTCTGATCTACACAAAGCTGTCGAGATCATCCGACCCCTTCGCGTGGGGATGGTCTTGCAAAACGTCCCTACCATGCGCCATATCTTGCTCGATGCCGCTGTGATGGGCAACCGAGCGTCATACAAAAAATCTCATGAGCTGCTGACAGACGACGAATTGGATGAAATTGCCAAGAAGCTCAATCTTGGGCGTTGGAACTTTTACGGTGCGGTCTATGGTCCAGAACCGGTGCGACAAGTGATGTTGCAGGTCATCAAGCAGTCTTTCCTGTCGATCAAGGGCGCCAAGTATTACGAACCGCAAGACTTGCCAGACAATATTGTATTGCAAACTCGTCACGACACCCTGCAAGGCATTCCCAGCACAACCGAGCTCAGATGGGTAGATTGGTGAGTAGCGATATGCTAACACCCAGATGGTTGCTAACACGTAATGCCAGGCTTCCCAATGGATCTCACCTCTTCTTCAGCCCCATCGCCAAGGTCTCTGGTGACGATGCCGTCGCTCAATACGAAGTCACTCGCAAGCGATGCGAAGAAGCTAACTTCGACTTCATCGGAACGTTCGTCATCGGCATGCGCGAAATGCACCATATTGTCTGCATCGTTTTCGATCGCAAAGACCCGGACAGCAGACGACGCGCGCACTGGCTGATCCGAACACTGATCGATGATGCTGCCGAACGTGGTTGGGGAGAGTATCGAACGCATCTAGCTGTCATGGATCAGATTGCCAAGACATATAGTTTCAACGATAATGCACAGTTGAGACTGAATGAAAAGATAAAGGAGGCGTTGGATCCCAATGGTATCTTGAGTCCGGGAAAGAATGGAGTGTGGCCGAGGAATTTGAATGCGGAGGATTACAAGGTGCCAGTGTGAATAGCACGAAATGTGGATAACAAAGTGCCTGATACAGTGCTCAAAGATCTTGCGATGATAGCTAGAGCTCCTTGTAGTCATTGCAACATGTTCGCTACCACCGCGACTGTTCGGGAGGGCTGCGGTCTGGACTCTTCCTAAACAGGAAAAGCTCCAAGCCAAGACCCACCGTAAACCAAGTGAACAAAATTTTTCCTGCATTCTCGTAAACTGCATTGTACATGCCAGCCTCACCGTTGTCTGCGCTTTCATAATTAGTTGATTGATTCGCTTACACATCAGTCACTGCCAGACATTAGCCCTCTTAGCGTACGTCGAATTCGCTTCACTCACATTCGCTACATTCACTAACAACAATATAGTCAGGGGTAGAGCGCATCACTAGTAGTCTCAAGAGCCTGTGATGATGAGGTCATTGGTTCGAATCCAGTAGAGGGCATCACTTTTGCCACCCTACATGCCGTCGGCACGGTCTTGTTGTAAAGGAGGTAGATTTTTTTTGCTTACTGGCCAAAGTTTGCAGGATATGAGTGCTCAAACCACGATGGCAGCCCGAAAGGCGGACGGTAGGCCCATCAACATATTTGTATGCCTTCTGGATCACACTGTTAAGTGTACATAACAGCGAGCAGTGGCAGCCGCCTGCGGCCTGATTTAGACATACCTTGCCCCAAACTGGACGGAGCATTGAGGACGATTGCATTTTCTCGTTCTGAGCTACATTAATTCAGATTGGTTATCTTATCCGTCCGGAAATCAGACGAGGGAAAGCAGCACTGTTGTTGCCAAGTGACCGCCTGGCAGAACGAGTCAGCTGCAATCAGACTAGATTTCCATACTATCGGACACACGACGCCTTGGAAGGCTCACCTCGTGGTCTTCCACCTCGTACTAACAGCTTTCCGATCTACACTGACCCCTTGCAGCTCCGCTCTGGACTGCTCTAGACGCCATATGAACCCACGCCCTTATTTGATTCGAGAGTGGCGCTTGTCAGCTCCAAAATGACGATGAAGCGTGCAAAAATACAATTTGCGGCCTATCGATCCAAGAATGTTATCGAACCACAATGGAGATGAAGACGAGCGACGACAGAGCAATGACTCCACAAGTATCCTCGATTGCCGCAACGAGCGACAGAAACTAGATGAATTCGGTCTTTGCAGTGTCCTCAGCGTTCAGGACCAGTTGGAAAGTGTCATTATCGAAATCTGAAATCGCTCAGGATGGAACTTCTCTTCGTCGCGCTCGCGATCAAACGCTGCTGATCATCTTGTCATTATGTGTGGCCACCCGTTCTGATCTTCTAATCCGCACAGCTATTAAGCCCGAAGCAAAACTGACAAAGATCATCTCGCTCCATAGAAGCGGCATGAACAGGTTACCGCCCCTCCGGCCCGAGATCCCCTCTGACAGACATTTCCACAGTATTCGCCACTGATGCCAGAGCAATTCCATACAAACAGACTTTCAGCGCAGTCCGCACGCTCGCTGAACTGTTCTGCACAAAGCCCTGGAAGCCAGCTAACACCTTGAAAACTCTCGCAGCTAGTACGGCGCTGGTGGCCGGCATCCCACCATATCGTGATGCCGGACAACCTAAGAATAGCATGCGTGCCAGGAAGGGAGCACGTGCTTACAGCAATGCCATTTCTGTTACATTTCGTGCCAGCAAAGCCAGAACACAAGAAATTGAGCCAAGTACAATCGACGCTGAAGCCATTTTCGACTTTGAAATTTTGGGGACATATCCGAGTATGCAATCGGCGGCACGTGCACGGCTCGAATAGCAGAAAGTCCGGTGGCTTGTTTAGAATGCGTCGAGCTCTTCATTGTGATTCGGCAAGATGGCTTGGAATGCTTCTGCGTACTATGGAAACCATTTCAGAATTTCAGCCTCGCTTGTGTGACGCATTCTGCGGTACGTATCAGCATAGGGATCGTCGGCGGGATGCTATTATATCGAAGACCGATGTCGGGCCGGCATGAAGTACTTGGAACGACGTTGTGTGAGAGAGCTGCGATCCATTACTGTCGATGTGGCTGATACACTCATGCCGCAGTGATGTGAGCAGCAAGCGCCAAAAGGATGGTTCATTGGACTAGAAATGCATGGCCTGAAGTACACGACAAGTGATCAAGGTTAGAACAGATTCTGCGTATGATTTCGGCTAACTGCGGATCCTTTGAATACGCAGAGAAGAGTTGATCTGGAAATTGTAATGAATTGAGAGAAGACAGCTTGCTTGAGCGCAACGAAAGGATATGGCGGAGACTATCTCAATTGCACTGTAGATAGATATGTTGTCAAGCCGTGACTAACAGTGCTCTGGTGAAGCCTCAACAGGGGTCATCACTAGCGCGAGCTATCATCGCCGAGACCGAGTTCTGAGCGACGAGACTGAATTCTTCTCAAGAACATACGCTCGGCTTGCATTTGCGGGAAGTAATTGAGTGACGAGATGACGAAAATCTCCTTCGCTTTGAATCCGAAGCAGTGCCTATCTTGGTGTCGGGAGAGGTGGTCAGGTTCTCTTTGGTCTTGACATATAGGCGGCATGGACAGGACTATTGGAAATGATGTGCATGCGATCTCTCTGAAGTCGTTCAACTGTACGTCGCAATTCTAAATTTCGTCAATTCAAAATAATGAAGATCGCGACAACGCTGTGTGTCATCCTTGGTACGTGTTCTATTCTGTCCCTCAGGCAGAACACGACTTATGTTGACTATGGCAACTTGACTGTCGCCGTTGTTCGAGCACCACCAGCGAATGTACCCTACCCTTCACCAAGTATCGAATGGAAAGGTCGGACCTACGACTTAGATAGAACCGTGGAACTGGGCATCGGCTACATCAGAGAGGCTGCGCTCAAAGGCGCAAATTTTGTGGCATTTCCGGAGCTCTGGTTTCCAGGGTACGAATCAGTCAGCTCCACAGTCTTGGCTCCATAGAGATGGGCACTGACAAAAATCCTTCCAGTTACTACTTCGGCCCTCAAGACGGTCCCAGCGACTTCTTCAGCCATTATCTCGATCAAGGCCTGGTCATCAATTTCTAAAATCTTGTTTATCGGAAACAGCGTGTAGGCAGATAGTCGCCGGAATTAGGTGCCAGTCCGCAGTGTGTCCCATTGTATAGCATGCTGTACAAGAGTGACTCTGAAGCCGGTGGAGGAGCTATATGCATTTTGCAACTTCCCAGAATGCTTCACTTCTGTCGTTGATATACTCGGCGATTCGGCGCCGTGGTCTCGGGTCTCCGCTCCATGCAGCCCCATCATCAGCTGTATGTCGGGCAAAAAAGCTTGAGTAGCTCATATCCTCTGACCCCAAGATGCAAATTCTTGTCGGCGGGGCGCTCACTTCAGCGCAGGGCATCATATGTGTTTGAAGTTGGAGAAACAGGAGAAGTCTCACAGAAAGCTTGGCATTGACCACTGCGCTAAGCCCAAAATAGAACGAGAGAGACCCTTAATGACGTCAGCGCACACGGGTCGCGCGCGTGTCTAGCTTCGTAGCTTCGCAGCGAGCGCGAATCTCCTCGCGGCGAGCCATTGTCCGCCCATTCACACCACAACCAGCTCGCCAGCCATGCCCGTCAGGAATTTCTCACGAACACTTGCATTACGAAGTATACTCTCATAGTCAGTCGAGTTCCACAACGAAAGCAAAAGATCCCACGATGCCGCCCAAATCACACGACGCGCGCAACGAGACATCCACCGTGCGAGAACGCCAAATCGCGGCGGCGGCCCACGCACGAGCGAGCAAAAAGAACGGCCAGCAAGCCCATCAGAACGGCGTCGTTAAATATGGAGATATGCCCAAAATCTACGATTATCCGGACCATGTTACACAACCACAGCAAGGAGCGGGAGTAAGTCTCTCGCATTCTCTCCAAAACGAGCAATATATTCCTTCAAACAACCAATCGTTCATTGACATTTTCTGTCATGCACAGATGCAATGGGACAAAGCCCCCCTCGAATTATTAGACACCTACCGCGTGGCACACAACCTCTCCGCTCCTGCGGCTTTCACATCGCCCTACCGACAAGCTCTGCTGACGAATCCCGGCATCGGACGACAATCGCCCACGATGGCGCGGAAAAAGGAAAAGCGGAGGATCTCGAAAGAGCAGTTGGCGTTGGCGGTGCGGAAGAATTTCAACGGGGCTGCGGTCAATGAGATGGATGTGGTTGCGGAGATGGTGTACAAAGTGCAGAATAAAGGTGAGATGAGGCGTGATTCGCTCCATGGCGTAGCTGGAGGGAGCCGATGGATTTGTCACTGACCTGGATGGATGTTACAGATAAAGCTTTCCGGATGCGGTCTGCGCCCAATCCTGTGAAGAAGTCGTAGCGTTGGGCAACGAGGATTCTGTCTCAGAAGTTGTACAGCGACGCAAATTTGCAAATAGGACTACACTGGCGTTTTAAGGGCATGGAGGACTCAGGCACACTCCATGGAATACCGGAAAGCGCGTGTTACGAGGAGTTCGGAGTTCACGGTGAGGCGTTATGGGAAGCCGCGTTTGCGCAGGAAGAGCAGCGACCGGCGGCGTTCGATGAACATAGGGTATGATTTGGATAATTTGTATTAATTGTCGCTGGTTCAGAGTGGCATGCGAAGAGTAGGCTCTGCCCCTGTGTTTCCCCTCAGCTCATGTAGGATAGGCAAGTCAATCAAGTGCCGACAAAAGGCGAAGATTAAGAAGCGATAGCACTCGGCATATCTTTCTGTTCGGATGAAGCCCTGCAGCATCATCGTCGCATTTTCCAAAATCCACACCTTGACGCAGCCCATATTAATTTGATCAGTACATCTCTTGGAATCAATGATTTGCAATCTGAGCACATGTTGGTTCCTCGATACTGTAGGGGGCGTTCTGATCAGCCCGTGGGGCGGTCAGGCTTTTTCCCTAGTCGTCGTGGTCTGGAACCATGGAGCCAGCGCTGGCCCAAGCTGCGTTTGCAGCTACACGTACAGCCGCGGCTTTATTAGCTTGCCTTACGCGCCGACTTGAATACTCGAGAAACCTTATTGCGATGGTGAAGCTGCTCTAGGCGAATGTCCACGGCCAGTATCCACGATTGTTTCTGATGAAGCAACACTGCTGACAAGTCACAAATCGTCCACTGCAAGAGCTGCAATCGTTGTGGTTGGCCCCTCACTGTTAATGTCTGCTCACATGACAAGTTCATGTCGTCTTGCAGGGCCATGCGGATGAGAAGTGAAGAAAGAATCATAAATAGCGCATCTGCAGGGATCGGCTCTAGCGCCGGACCCCTGATAGAAGCTGCAGGTCATCCAAACACATCGACAACGTGGTCAACTTGTGCTTTGTTTTTGTTGTACAGTTATACACACCCGCCATGATATCCGCACGAATATCGCTGGTCCTACGGCTGGCATTGGCCTTTTATACATCTCTCGCGGCAGCAGCATCCAACTCGCAACAACCTTTGGTCGGCGAGAGAATCTACAAAGTCGGCGACAAGATTCCCGTCACATGCTTGAATCGCACAGTGTACGTGCATCCCGATTCCCATGTCTCTCTCTCCCTTGCTTCCGCTTTCAAAACACGCTATACATATATACTTACACACTCTCTCTTCTCTTCCTCAGTGAAACAGGCGAACACATCACCGACGAAAACAACCAACTCGTCTACATCCCCGCCTTCACCTGCAACGAAACCGGCCGACCCCTCGAACTCATCTTCGGCGTGGAGCGCGATATCAACTGCACCATCGACTTCATCGACGATCCCTTCTTCCACCTGCTCGAATACTACGTCCATAACGATGTGCCCCTCACCTGCCGCATCCCCACCAAACCCCTCGCGCCTTCGGTCCTGAAAGAGGACTTTGAAAAGAGCACAAAGGATTCGACTGAGGGACAAGGGAGTCTGAGCGACATTTATACTCCGATGATCATCGCTTTGGCTGGGACGCTCCAGCTGAGTCATTTGCATGTCGCGACGCATTTGAATGTCTTGGTGCATGCTGCCCCGAAGAATGTTGCGCCGGGGACGATTGCGGCTGCGACAGCGTATAGTATTTCGCGAGATCCGCCGAGTCGAATTGTGATCGGCGACCCTCTGCCGCTGCAGTTCAGTGTCAGGTGGTATCCGAATACATTGCTGCCGAGCGGGTGGACGGGTGTGGGAGGCCATTTGACGTTTAGTACGGTCGTGTATTGCTTTCTGACGGCGTTGGCGACGGCCGCGATCTGTGTGGCGTATTTCAGAGGAATTGAGTTGCCGAGGAGGCTGAAGAATCATGGGAGGGAAAGGACGAGCGGGATTGAAAGAGGTGGGTTAGGAAGTGGGTTAGGAGGATATGGCATTGCTGGGGTCGGGAATGGGTACGGATATGGTATCGGGAAGAGAGACTAGAAGATGCAATGAAGAGATGTTTGATGCGCCATATCTCTTTTCAGGACCTTTGTGCAGTTGACGTGTTGAGCAGGACCGTGCCGCAGTTGCAGCTTCGGACGTCGACCTCAACATCCGGTGCCAGAAGAGCTCTACCTTCCGGAAAAAGCGTGGGCGACGGACATACAAGAGAACTCGAAGAATACACGCGGAGCTGCGGCCGACTGCTGCGAAAGCAGGACATCCACTTTGTGCCGAAATTCAAAGTGCGGGTCTGTATGTGACAAGAGCTGTCGCTATCACCATCTCAAAACGATGTACCTTGCATCAAAAACCTCTCGCCTATCCCGAGGTCCAACGGCACCAATCGTGCTGATTGGATTTATCGACGCACGATTTCGAACCCAAAAAGCTGGGAGAGTTTCCCAAGAACCATGTTTGCGACAGCTGGAGTACACCAAAACCTACCACATTCTTGGCACCTGTCTTCGGCGTCCACAGATTCATACGAGCGGCTTCGGAGAATCTAAAGCACCGGTTGTCATTGTTGATGGGTTTGAATAGCGCGGCATTGCGCGCGAAAACTTCTCCTGATCATGACTGCCTTTGGCCGCACATCTCTAGCCCAACTTGCAAATACGGCAGAGAGGCCACAGGGACCAAGAAGCGCAAAATGGGCGAGCAGGACGGAAGCGGAAATTTGATGATTTTGAGGAGAGAAACCGTGGTCGTGACGCGGGCCCATACGTACTTTGACGAGAAGCTGGCCATATACTACAGCATGGCCGCAAGCGAGTTCAGAACACGTGCCTTCGATCCGGTTCCAGTACGCCGCCGCGAACTGCTGTTCGTATCATGAAAGCTCGCTTTTAATCAAGATGAATGAACGAGTCCACTCTAGACTGAAGGCCAGGTTGGACGCGCCTAGGCGCAAGAGCCACCAGCAGCTGCATGGGCTACCTCCGTTCCTGCCATCCGAATCGAATCTTCGCATCATGGAACATTTTATCAAGTTCGAACGCGTCAGGATCACCCAAGACGGCAGGATTCAGCATGTGTTCTGCGACCACAATGGCTACCTCAACATTTCTGGCCCACAAGCGACGGTCTTGTATCGCGCAGCTCCGTTACTCGTAGAGCGTGATTTGGACCTGAGAGCAACAAGAACCTGGATGGCATTTATGCGTCAGCGATCGGGATCTCACCCTTGGATGGCAGAGGATGACACCCTACTTCGCCTTCTCCCTCCGAAAGACGGTATTTTCGTGAGGCTTCACGAAGACCTTTACGGACCCGACCAGCGATCTCGCATCCGGGTTGAACTTCGATGGACGGTGCATACTGGTTGTCTCCGAGAGTCCAGCATTACCTGTCGCGGCGATGAAACTCCAGTCCGACAGTTTGCGACACCAGGACCCGCGTGTGCTTCGATTACCTATGCGAGGAAGAACACAGAGCTGCTGGCGTACGTTCCGCAAATTTTACAGCTCGCTGCAGCAATGTGGCGCCTCCAACCAAAGAATATCAATCTACGGCTTTCAGTCAGGCACGAGTGCAGCCTGGAGAATTGCTTCGGGTATCACACAAAGTACACGATGACCTGGGGTATATTCTACCTCGCCGGTATCCCCTGTGCCGCCTCCCTCTGCACGTCTCTTCCTGCGGAACAACTACACTCTGTTGTGCGACGCTGGTGCATCGAACATGCTAGCGATTTGTTCTTCACACTGCTATTGGCGTTTACGATTATAGACATCGGAGTTTCGATCTTGCTCACCCTGCAATTCATTTGTACCCTCCTCGGCATCGATCACCAAGTGCTTCCATTGCAACCTCAATTGTCGCATGCTTTTCGTGCTTGTACTTCAGCTGCCCATTTGGCCACAGCTAAGATGATGACCGTGATTGCAGCTATTTTGGAATCCCTGGGCATCATCATGGCAATAGTTGGGGTCGTTTCATTCATTCTGGTTCTTTTAACACCGGAGCTACCCTGAAATCGCTCTAGGCGATCGTGAAAAAGCAACTGTCCTTGTCATCGCCGAAAGCTTTGACGAAAGGTCGGTTTGTCAATCAGATTTGCTGTGTCGTGGTTGGTGCAGCTTTGGAGGCTTCAAAGCTTCCGGCTGTTGACGGATGGAGCTCGAGATGGACAAATTTTGCTGGGGCCAGCTTCAGCTTCACTTCTATATATATCTGCGAGCAATGTTCCAGCTGAACAAGCTTCGTCGGCGGATAGAGGATGTCTCTTCTAAATGGTCTCCCGAGGCGATTCTGGCTCGATCAGCAAAGAAGAAACGAGAGAAAAAGGTTCTCAAAAACCTTCACAAGCTGCATGCGGAGATTCGATTTTTGATCTTGGATGAATACATGCGATCGCGACCTCCCGCAGTCACCGACGACAGCGGCCGTCTTCGGCATCCTCTCATCGACCACAAAGCTCCGAAGCTTGACCCCAAAGCATATCACAATCTCTTTCACGCCGCACCCCTACAGATCCACCGAACAATCAAGGCCACCTA
>ANSM01002140.1:0-17520 GCA_000347735.1 Cercospora canescens BHU | reverse complement strand
GCGACGCTGCAGAAACGCAGACCATCGCGCATGGTCCTGTCAGAACGAGTGGCCAAGGGGCCCCCGACAGCGGCAGAGGATGGTCATGGTCGCTCGGCCAAGATGCGGACGAAGAACAGTCCATTTGGAGGCATGAACGTCACGGAGGCGCCCAGAATGCTACAGGTGCAGAGAAACAAGATCTCCGAGGCGGAGAGGAAGCGACAGGAGAAGATGAAGCCTGGGGGCAGCAAAAGAGAGCAAACGCCCAAAGATCCCATGAGAGCGATGAAAATGCAACGCCGCTTGGCGAACATTTCGTATGAGAAGCGCAATAGGATCAAGCAGGAGATAGCCGAAAGAGAGAGTTTCAGTGACTTTGATCTCCTGCCCATCATCAAGGAATCTATCAGTACGCAAGCGCTTGCCGGCCAGGTGGACGCTCCGCCCTCCCCCATACAACGTCTAGCGATCCCCGCACTGCTCGAAACGCCAGACGGACGACGACGGAAGAAGAAGCAGGTGCAGGACGAGCCGTCCATGGACATGAAGCAATTTCTGTTGGCAGCGGAGACGGGATCTGGAAAAACATTGGCGTATGCGTTGCCTGTGATTGATGCGATCAAACGGGCGGAGAAGATCGAAGCGGAGCGGCAAGAGCGCGAAGAGCAGGTCAAGATTGAGAAGAAGAAGGCAGAACGACGACTGTTTGAGCTGGACGAGCCCGAGGTGGAAGATCCATCCAAGGGTCGACCACGCGCAATCATCCTGGTTCCTACTGCTGAGTTGGTCAGTCAGGTTGGTGGCCTTTTGAAAAGCCTCTCGCATACCATCAAATTTCGGACCGCTATGATCAGTGCTGCCTTCACGGGCACCGTCATCCGCAGCCGTCTCTTCGGTAAAGGAGGCGTGGACGTCGTCGTTGCAACACCTCACTTACTCAGCAGTATCTGCGAGAGCGACCCCAACATTCTGTCACGAGTTTCGCATCTGGTCATCGACGAAGCGGACAGTCTGCTCGATCGTTCGTTCAGCCCAATCACATCTGGAATCATTGATCGCGCCGCCCCGTCGCTTGAAAAATTGGTATTCTGCTCGGCCACGATCCCGCGTAGCGTGGACTCGTACCTGAACAAGCGCTACCCCGAAACCAAGCGTCTGGTCACACCGAACCTTCACGCTATTCCTCGTCGTGTTCAGCTGAGTGTGGTCGACATCGAGAAAGTGCCATACCAAGGCAATCGTGACCTGGCATGCGCGCAGACGATCTGGGACATTGGCAAGGGAGGAGGCGAAGCAGACGAGGACCGGGAGAAGAAGCTTATTGTGTTCGTCAATGAGCGGGAGAAGACAACAGAGCTTGCAGGCTATCTCAAGACGAAAGGCATCGATGCGACCGCATTGTCTCGAGACAGCGATGACAGGAAGCAAGCAGAGACGCTAGCTGCTTTCACTGGAGCCGCGGTGCCCGCTACGAGGGAGACCGCGACGAAAGCTGCGCGCAAGGAGCACAACGAGGCAACGCAAGCTGTCAGCGCAGGCGATCTCCTGGAAAAAGCCAGCCCCTCCCAAGCTCCACGACGGCTGAGCAACACAAAGGTTCTGGTCATGACTGACATCGGCTCGCGTGGTATCGACACGTTGCTTGTCAAGCACGTTATCCTCTACGATGTACCACACTCCAGTATTGACTTCATTCACCGTCTTGGCCGTGTTGGTCGCATGGGGAAGAGAGGCAGAGGCATTGTGCTTACCGGCAAGCACGACCGGAAGGATATTGTGAAGGAAGTCAGAGAAGGCATGTTCCGAGGGCAAGCACTGATTTAGACAGCAATCAGGCGAAAGATACCCTGTACAAATACGGCATCAAATACTGTACAGTAGTGAAGTTTCCACTCGATTCAATGCTCAGCGGCGAGCATGTGCTCTTGGTGAATCGTGCTCTTTCTGTCGATTGCCAAGCCCGTCGATCATCACATGCTGCACCACAAGCGATGCTGGATGCACAAACATGTCTCGCCAAGACGCAACGCAACAAATGCACAAATATCGCGAGTGCCACGCGGGAGGGAAATGCGACTCCGCAGGCTGAGCTGTTTAAACTTTCCAAGTGAGCTCATCGAGTGGGTCGTTCCCGGAAATGGAAAGGCGGAAGTTCTTGAGTCGAAAGCAGGATACGAACCCAATTATCGTTCGACGTCCACCACTCGACAATTCATATCGATCGCCATGCATTCCTCTGCGGCGACTGCAGTCGTCACATTTTGCTTCTGTCTCCTCTCGACCCCTGCTCATGCGTTCGGCGCTGGAGAGGTACCCGAAGACAACGAATGGCTTGGCTACGTCTGGCGGCACGGAGATATTGGGAATCTGTTACCTTTGCTCCCACTCAGCTTTGTGAGCAATTATGCCTTTACGAAGTTGCAGGCCAAGCAGGTCTACTTTGGCAACTGGCTGCGGGATTTCTCCCAATTACTCGATACCACTTGCTTAGACAAGGTCCATGAGTCAATTCTGCGGGCAGTAGTTGCGATTCTTGCCTTTATGGAATTTGGGCTGGCCACGGATGGCTTCGATGTCACCAAGGAGCGTCTTGGTGTCTACCGTCACGAAGAGCACATTGATAATCCGAAAGGTACGTACAAGCGAATCGTCGCAACCCGTCCCATTCATGTGAACACAAGAATGAGTGCAGTCTGCGTTCAGCAGGCTTGCTTGAGACGGGACTCGATCGCCGATTGTTGATGAAGAAATTGACTGACGACTTTCGATTGAATCCAGGCTATGCTGATGACTTGCCGGAAAAAGACGCAAGAAAGATCGATGACAGGTTGCGTGGCCCAGTCCAAGACGCTGAGCTCGAGGTCGACCCACAGACCGGCATGAAGAACTACATCGCAAACTCAGGCCAAGGTTGGACAACATCGGCCGACTATGTTCGCGAGAAGTTATTGACATGTGTCGAACACAAGCGTAACGATAAGGAAGCCGACGCGCTCATCTGCTTGGGGGCGGCGATGCACACTCTGGAGGACTTCGCCGCTCACAGTAATTTCATTGAGCTGTGCCTCCATAAGATCGATGGATGCCAGGATGTTTTCGCTTTTGTGGGCGACAACAGCTGGGTTAAAGCACCTCGTTCGCATGGAAAGGTCCCTCCATTGACAACAGGCACATTCGGTGCTATCGATATTCTGCACAGCTTTCTTGGAGAGGCGGATGACCGTGCTGCCATCATTAATCGAGGCGAGACGAGAACCACATCGTTCGGTGATCTCTCAAACATGCAGTCCAAGCTCTTTTCGTCCTCGGATTTCAAAAGTGCTTTCCAAGCCATTGCCTCTGTTGCTGAGAAGCTCTCGTCACTTACGCCGGGGGACAGCAACATCGTTGGCCAGCTGCAAGCAATCAATTCTGCCGTCACAGATGCAAACAAGACAGCAGACCAGGCCAAGTCTGTGGGCAAAGCATCTGACGAACCTTTCCCGAACCTATGGAATGCAATCCATCCGATTTTCAAGCTCCACGACGATATTCAGCTGAGGACCATGAGTAATGATGATAGCTCCACCATCCCTTGGTTGAGTAAAGCGATAGGAGATATCAAGACTCAAGCCGATAAACTTGCATACCGATCGCTCGCTGCATTCGTCGAACCTGCACTCAACGAAGTCCGTGCGGCTGCAGAGATGGCTAAACAGCAGACAGTCGAGATGAGTAAGCCATCAGAGATCTGGGAACCAGGGTCCGCAGACTCCAACCCAACGCATTCAGAACTGGCAAAAGATCACTTCAGCAACCTCTTGAACCAGCCGGCAGGGATCATAGCCACCATCTGTCTGAATTGGAGCACGCAAAAGATCGTGAAGTGCTGGGATGATCCTTCCGTAGATGTCGACAAGACGATCGACGAGATACTCGCAATCATGCACCACCCTGCATTTGTGCAAGAACCAAGTGATATACAGCAGTACATGCAAGATTCTGTCCGCGAGTGGTGGCAGGCTCACACCGAAGACCAACACGCGTACTTGCGAAAGAAGCTCTCCAAGGAATCTGCACAAGATCGGTGGAATCACCACGACCACACAATGACTGCCCGAGATATGGCGGGACGAGGCACGAAAGGTTTCGCCACATTTCCGGGAGCTTGGCCACAAACTACACCGCGACCAGTCGATAATTCGTTCCGGGAGCAGTTCGCTAAGAAAATCCAAGAGGTGGCGGACGAGCTTCGGAAGGCCAGCGAGACGGTAGTGGATGCAGCTTTCACGATCGGTGATAAAGTGGGTGTCACGAGTGTCATTGGGCTGGGCAAGTCGGAGGAACTGGACGATGCGGTGACACGGCTCGCGAAAGAGCACGACATTAGTGAGGGAGAAGTCAGACGGAAACTTGACTTGGCCGAACCTCAATAGACATTCATCGTCACTTGGCTTGAGAACTTAGACTCTACATCGGCGAAGCGCTCCAACTATGCCGTTGGTCCACAGAGATGAACTCAAAGCATCTTGACCCTACTGGCTACACAGCTTCGGCCACTGACGGCATGTCGCAGATTTCGCTGAGCGAACGAGCAAATCTTGGGTCCTCGCAGAGCCACAGCTCTGGATTACTCATCGCCTTTCGGTGAGCGACGACCTGGCAAAGCAATGTGACTTTTGACTTGAACAAGACTATATGATGGGACGCCAAGGGCTGACTGCATTTTCGGCGAGCGAATGATCACATGATTGTGCCGTGCTGTAGTCATGGGTTCTTGACCGAGTCTTATCCTTCCACTAGGAAATGGCAATGCTCGAGGCTGCTCTCTGCACGTCAGATCTACACGTCGAGGTTGCAGCTGTCATTGTCTGTCAAGCCAGGTCGATGCATCAGCATTATCGTGTCTTTGGAGTGCTTAGAGACGATCGACCCTGTAAGTTGCAATGAAGTGAGCGCTCACTGTGACCAGGGTATACACGACTGTGATTCGCTTGCCTGTCTCCGCCGCTGATATGGGCAAGACCTACACCACGATCTGAGCGAGAAGATGTTGCCTTCTACTGGTATAGTAGCACGCTCTGACTCCATCAAATCGTTCCAAAAGGTCGAGAGATGGTAGAATAAGGCACAAAATGGGCAGGAAAGTTGTTCTTTCTACTCTAGTGACTTTTACAGCCAGCCTTCAGCCCTCTCACATGCATTCCTGATGCAACCTCTGTCGATTTTTCGATATTCCCTTCCTCCCGGAACCGAACACCACAGTTTATTGCTTGCAATCTCAATACCTCTAGATAAATTCAACCTATCGACCAGCTCTGAGCTGGTTGAAAAGCGAAGTAGCGCGCGATGTCTGGCCCGAAGTGAATCGATCCATGCAGGCATCATCACTGTAATCCATCCAGTTGTGGATGCTATCGACGCCGCCGCCGCTGCAAGTATCCTTGCCAATGGGGCATCCACTGGTGGCAGTTCGTTGAGGTGGAGTATCAGAGACGGAGTCACCAGCTCCAGAGCAGCTTTGACCCTGGAAGACGTGGAAGAGACCGAGCCAGTGGCCGATTTCGTGAGTGGCGGTGGCACCCTCGTTGAAAGGAGCAGCAGAGCCGCCTGGCATCGAGTCTGCGAGGTTCACGCAACCATCGAGGGTGCGGTCGCTGGATGTTGGGTTCGAGACTGGGAAGTAGCACCTGCGCAAAGCGTGTTAGGGATGACAAATTACAGCAAGCTTTCAAAGGAGGAGTTCTGCTTACCATCCGAGGGTCCCGCCTGGAATGTCAGAAAGGAAGTACAGATCGAGCTCATCGTAGCCTTGTGCCTTCCTGAGCGCAGTCTTCATGTTGCGCTCGTTGGTCGTGCCGAGGTTGGAAGCCGCCCAATTGTTGTTGACAGTGAAATCGGTCGATGCCAGGGAGAACGTGAAGCCCATGCCGGCATAAGCCTGGTTCATGGTCTGTCGAAGCATGTCAGCCACAGATCTAGCTACTGATATCTGTCGAAGCGCCTAGAACCAGTGCTGGCTCATTTATACGGTGCCAGAAGGTACCTGGCTGAATCGACTGCGAGTCCATGACAAGATATACTTACAGCGATCTGGCTGTTGATCATAGATTGAGAGTAACGGCCTTGCTTGGTGGATGAAGTGACAACATGCACATAGGTTGGGATCGTTGCGGCAGCCATACGAGAGATGTCGAGATTCGCTGCGCCTTCAGCGGCAGCAGCATCAAGGGCAGCAACCTGTTCTGCTGCTGGTGCACCAAGACCACATCGTGTATAGGTGGATTGTGCGGATGCGATGCTGGCGGCGGCCGCTGCCAAGAAAGAGTTGTTGAATTTCATGATGCTGCTTTGCTGCACGAGTATTCTGGGCGGAACGAAGAAAAGGCGACCTTGATGGAGTTCAGAGACATATAATGCGTGCCACTCCTTCGCTTTTTGTATTCCTTTGCCCACCACCCATCGAGATGGTCGCCGACTTCTCTTCACGCCCTCTCAGCCTGCTCGCTACAGACAGCGACACCTGCAGCATCGTGTATCTGCTTGGCCAGCCGGACGCTCATACGAAAGTGGAAGTTGTCAAGACCATCACAACGTGGAGATATCATACCGTTCGCTCGTGGCCTCGCGAGTACTGTCGCTCTCTTGCCACGTTCGGAAGGTTGCAATATGCGTGCATGGTGGGACAGCTGGGCAAGATAGGATTCGCGCCTCAAGACTGGTGATTGCCGTAGGGTTAGTGGGCTTGGACTCGTAACAAGCCCGCTGATCTCCACCCTGTCTGCCTAAGAATTTCTCGGCGCCAATGAGACAGGTGTCGCGGATTTCGCCATTTTGCTTGACGTGCAGCACAACGTAGGGCAAGAATTCGGTGGCGATGCTTGAGATGGAAGGAGATGTGCGTCGTGGCTGAGCTAATTGGCCAAATTGTCTTGTCAGTGCCGGAGGAAGCCCAAGAATGAAGTTGATGCAGTTTGGCGCTAGTCATGTTCCCAAGACAGGCTAGTGAGGTGAAAGCCACCAGTCATATGCGAGAGTCAGTTCGACATGACGAGACATTGTCTCGTACGGCGGCTATGGTTGCAAGAATGTTGCTCAAGCAAGGAACGACGTACGCTTTTT
Organism: Cercospora canescens BHU; assembly: GCA_000347735.1. Classification (NCBI taxonomy): domain Eukaryota; kingdom Fungi; phylum Ascomycota; class Dothideomycetes; order Mycosphaerellales; family Mycosphaerellaceae; genus Cercospora; species Cercospora canescens. Next base: position 10,437 of record ANSM01002140.1, on the reverse strand, counting down.
GTACATCCTTAACCGAACCAATCTTGTGTCATCAGCTCATCCCGCGTTACGAAATGTACGCAGCGTCGGATGGAATTGTCTGATCACAACCAAGATGATTGAGCTACCTGGTAGCGGGGATAGTTGATCATCGCTAGTGGAGCACATGATCGGCTCGCGAGATGTCTCCTCTGCACTAAGGGCATCTGCGGCAGTCATGTAGGACGCCCACGAATCGGCGATACCTTCGCCGCAATGCTGGTGTTGAAATACCAGTGGCATTCTAGCCAAGACGTACCAAATTCCGGTCGAGCATATCCTTCAGCACTGAAAGGCCACACCATGCTTCTTGACTTCGCTTTTACCACCCCCAGCAAACCCGGTGCCATCGGTAGCCAATTCAACGAGTCCGCGCTCTGTCTTGCTCTCTTTCTCGCCGGTTGCAATATCCTTCTTGCGCTTCGATTTTCGACCAGGAGTGATGTCCTCCTGGCAAACATAGCATCGCACAGTATCGTCATGCTCCTTGTCATGCGAGGACTTTTCGGCCGCCTTTTGAAATTTATCGCTGCATGGCTTGCACAATACATGCCCACAAGGCTTTGCGAGTACCGCCTTCGTTGAATTGGATAGCGCTTTGTTGCACGCGGGACAAGTTCGTTGCTTGACTGTTGATCCGGCGGATGAAGTCTCTTCTGTGAAATCGACTGTTATCAAAGACTTCAATGAAAAGTCATGGGGCTTGTCGGCCGATGCTGCTGGACATGTCGGATGCTGCTTGACAGCCTTCACGTCCGATTTCTTGTTGTCCGGAGTTTCACCTGCGACCCAAAACGCTGGCAAGTGTGGTTTGGACTTCTTCTCGTCGTCCATCAACCTCCTAGCCTTGTCCCGATCCTCGTTGACCAGCCGCACAAGTTCCTCTTCATCCAGCTCGAATTTGCGCTTCGTGCCCTTCTTTGCACCTTCTTCCACTTCTTGCTCCACCACAACCTTGCCGTTCCCGCGCCCAACGATCTTTTGGTTAGCTGTCGCCCCACTTCTGGCGCTCAATCCAGCCTGCACCTTCTCGAACTCCTCAATGGCTCGCGCCTGCGCCTCGGCATCTTCAAGTTGCTTCTCGTCTTCATCCTCTTGCTTCCTACGCTCGACTTCCTTCTTCAGCCTCTTGAGCTCCTTGTTCTGCGCCAGCAAATTGCTCACGGCACATTCTCTGCAGTATAGATGGCCATGGCTGGGACATGAAACAGGGTCACGAGCAGAATGAAGGCATAATTGACAGCTTCCAAACGGCAAGAAGCTATCCCGGGTGAGACGAGTAGATTGTGATCCCCAGTGACCCTTCAGCTCGTTGCGCTCGTGTGCTGTGAAGAATGCCAGCGAGGTATTCCTTTCTTGATTCGTTAGTGCTTGCAATGATCGCTTCATTGAGAGCAAACTCACTACTGTGTGACATCTTTGCAGCCTCTTGGACTATCACGTTCGTCTGTCAGTCTGATCGCAAGGCTAAGGTCTCGCGAAAGAGTGCTGTACGACCAGACCCATGTGAAGAACGGGGAAGACCCGATCCGGCTTGGCGCAAACCCAATCCACCCCAGCTTCCAACTAAGTCACTTGCATCTTGCTCCTCCCACAACTACTCTTCCGCTCAGCTATTGAACGTGATCACACTATGATGGCTTCGTCTCTGGCTCATCGCTGGCGTACTACCAACCTGCGCTCGAAGCGATGTCGACATCTACCCCACAGCTGAGATATTTGATCATGAGGATGAAGCCGCCGCTGATTTCTGGGGGTCTCCGGGCGGGCCAAGCCAAAAAGGCCGTCGCAGATTCGCCGTCTACAGAGCAGGTGCCTACAGGACGGCCTGCATCTCCGAACATCTACAGCATCTTGACACCTCGGAAGGTACATCTGTGGGGCCTAAACTGCGCTTCGAAGCCCATAATTCGTCGAGACCCCTGCTAGCGAACGATAGCCACTACGACCTGTTCCTTCCGAGGCGTCAAGATGCTGTATCGACATAGTGTGTTTGGACACAAGGCGCTTTCTCGAGAGCCTTCCTCATACGTCTTGGGACAGTGGATCTCGAATTCTGCTGCCGAAGAATAGACGGACGGTCGATCGATTCTCGAACCGAGGGTCGGTCTCCCTATGGGATGCATTCCAGAAAGTGAAGTCTGCTCCGTTCCTATGGGTCGCTTGGTGGCCAACGGACAAATCAGCTTCGCAACTCGATCCTGCTTGCCCCCATATCTATGTGAAACCACGACAAGCCTTGCCAAGATGCCTCGAACTGTGCATAGACCGTTTGGAGTACACGAGTCTCTCCTCTTTGCGCTTCGTCGGTGTTGTTTCGGGCGTGCAGCACCTCTTCCGTACGATTGACTGGCCCCCAATCGCGAGAGTGTTACACATATGGACGATTCCGTTGCGGACCCAAGAGCACGTGGCGTCGACGGACGGACAAGCGACATGAAGTACAACAGGAGCCGATGTTTCCAGATTGCAAGTATCAATTTTTCGTGATGCATTCGCAAGTCGCACTGTCGTGTAGCTAAACGACAATTGGGAGTTGTCGAATACAAAAGAGTAGTAAGCCCCCTTCGGTTTGAGACCAGATCATCAGCTCCATCCACTTCTTCACAGCCTCCTTTTCCTTCACCAACCAAGAAACATTCTCTTTCTCTCAAAATGAAGTTCACTTTCTCGATCGCCCTGGCGGCGATGGCTTCTTTGGCCACTGCCATCCCAACAAACAACGCGAAACGTGCCGATGGTCCAGTTGGATACGCATCACAGAACGGCGGGTATGGCAAGGACTTATTGGACGACATGTACTTTTTCTGACTTCCATAGTACCACTGGTGGTGCCGGCGGCACTACGACCACTGTCAGTTCTCTCGCCCAGTTCACCGCTGCCGCTCAGGCCGACGAGGCTACGGTTGTCTACGTGAAGGGCACGATCAAGGGCGACGTCAAGGTCCGCGTCACATCCGACACTTCGATTCTCGGGCTCGACTCCTCTTCCAAACTTGAGGGCATTTCTTTGTACATCAAGGATGTCAAGAACGTCATCGTTCGCAACATTGCTAGCAGCAAGGTCGTTGCCAAGACTGGTGATGCCATCGGCATCCAGAAGTCTACCAACGTCTGGGTCGACCACTGCGATCTGTCCTCTGATCTCTCCGCTGACAAGGACTACTACGACGGTGTGCTCGACGTGAGCCACGCAGCAGACTGGATTACCGTCTCCAACACCAAGTTGCACGACCACCACAAGACCTCTTTAGTCGGACACTCCGACAACAACGCTAAGGAGGACACGGGCAAGCTCCACATCACCTACGCCAACAACCACTGGAAGGACATTGGCTCTCGCGCGCCATTGCTGCGATTTGGAAGTGCTCACATCTTTAATAACTACTACGAGAATGTGTCAACCAGCGGCGTTAATACCCGCATGGGTGCCAAGGCTCTGGTCGAAAGCACTGTTTTCAGCAACGTTGTCAAGCCAATCCTCAGTGTGGACAGCAAGGAGACCGGAACAGCTGAGACCAAGGATGTCGATCTCGGTGGTGCTGAAAACACTGCACCAAAGGGCAGCTTCGGCACTGTTCCTTACTCGTACACTCTTCTCGGAAGCAGCAAGGTCAAGGCGGCGGTCGTCGGCACTGCTGGCAACACTTTGAAGCTCGGTTGAGCGCGCGCATCGCGGCAAACGTACGAATATGAGTTCCAGTCTCATGGGGTTTGATCTGATGCACAGAGATAGTGCATAGCTTCGACGGGCTTTCGGATTTGTATTGCGGGCAGCGATTCGAAATATAGTCAAGAAACTGGAGTATGGTAAGCAGCGACAGATGTTAGATTCAGTGTCATCCAGCCAATTGCTTCTTTACGCCATGACTTTGCCAACTGTTTCGCCCAATTTTCTTGACGTCAATCCGGACGGTTCCGGTCCCAGATCCAGCCGCCTTTCCACGTCCAATGCGCTTTTTGATATCACGAATATGTGCTGCGTTCTAGTGCGGTCAGCAGATCATCGGGTCATAGTGACAAAGGCGCCGACAACATTCATGAGCGGCCTGTACGGCTAGCAGCGCAGAACTTTTTCTCTTATCTGTTTAGTTGTTTCTTTTGGTGCTCGACGAGGATCAACTGCGGCACTTACATCCTCAATTAAGGTAGTGCTCAGACGCATTGACCTGTGCTAGTACATACAATTCGTGACCACGTACTCTTTCATTCGTGTTTGTCGGTAGAGAGCGCTGCAATTTGTGCTTTTCCAAAATTCCGATTCAGCTGTACACAAAATATCCCCCCGATCAAGGCATTTGCTTTCAAACTCTGATCTTGCCCAGTCCGGCATTCTTCTTTACAACCGACTCAACAGACTTGAGTGGCGTCAACTTGTACTTGTATGGAGCTTTCTTGAAGTCGCCGACCTGAGTGATGTTCACGTCTGCTTTTCCAAAGTCGTTTTCTGCAAGAGTCGCAAGGTCAGCATGCATGCTCTTCAAGTTTCGCACGCGAAGGATCAACTTACTGGCACCCAAGTTGGCAAAGCCATCGAGCTCCTCGTCTCCACAGACGCAAGTGTTTGGAGAGTCCTCGGGAATGACCAATCCGTATGTCGTCAGAGCGGTTCTGGTGTTGCCCTTGAACTTGTTTCCTTCGACCAGAACCTGGTTATCCGAGCGAGAGTGAATAGCTTGGTATAGAAAGTCTTCGTACAAATTGTTGTAGATGTGCTGATGTCCGAAACGTCCTGCAGGGCCACGCGTGCCGCAGTTGCGCCAGTAGTTGTGGTGGTAGGTGATGTGCAGGTGACCTTCGTCAACTTCGCGAAGGACGTCAGAGTTTCCGACGAGAGATGACTTCCAGTGGTCTAGTACCGGAGGTCAGCAATTGATTCCAGTCACTTGGGCTCAAGAGAGTAGGACTAACCGTGGAAGTAGTTATGCGACACAGTGATCCAGTCCGAGGCCCGGACGATGTCGAGCTGACCATCGTAGAAGTCTGGGCCGAGCTCCAAGCTGATCTGGCTCTCGAACTCGTTGTGGTCAATCCAGACACGAGTAGTGTTCTGGATTGCGATGCCGTCGTTGCCTTCCACGAATCGAATGCCGATGTTTCGGAGAATCACATTGGTCGCGTTGATGATGGTGATGCCTTGGCCAACGATGTTTGCGCCCTTGCCCTTTCCCAGCAGACTGATATTCGAGCCGACTCTCAAGCGTGCAGTCGGACGGAATTCGCCCTCGAGGTAGATTGTCTTTGGGCTTTGAGGAGCTGCGAGTGCTGCCACGAGTGCGGCATCAGTTTTCACAATGAAGACTTTGCCACCCTTGCCGCCTGTTGTTGGGCCGAGTGGGTTGTCCCATCCGAAGCCTTCCAGTCCAGCAGGTTGAGGCGACCTGTCTCTTTTGAACCATTCGTACCATGCTGGACTCGCAGCAGCGGATCCGGCCAGCTGAGCAGCAGCGAAGAGAACCGAGAATTTCATGATGTCTGTGTCGTTGGGGAGCGGAGCGATCGACCCTGTGAGCCGCACGACCTTTCTAGGCTGGCAGGGCGGCAATCCCTATATATCTCCATTTCGTGCAGTCAGTGTCATAATTGGCCATCAATGGTGCCTTCCCAATTCTGCGTGTGATGATCCACAGTCGAATTCCTGATTTCGCGACACGCAGCCGAGCCGAGGGACGAAGGATCTCAAGATGGGGGCCGGCACGGCCTGGCCGTGATCACGTTGTTTTACAGAGGTCATGGGAGAGCGGCAGTCTCGCTGTGCTGGCACTGTGGGCTGTGGACTCGGTGTAATGTGTACCCCCAGATTTCTCCGGACGTCTTGGCTGTGGAGGTCGAGCTCCTATCGCGGGTGTATAGATTGTTCCTGCATGCTGTATGCGGGGTTACAGTGCTGCGGAACGTGTTGCCAGGTGATCTTGACAAGCCTGGAAGTAGCCGTCGTCCCGTGGGGAATCGGTGCTCTGTTTGTTTTCGTCCTGACCTCGAGTGACAGGCTTTACGATGTGCACAAACATGACATTGCGAGGGCCCGTCCCTGTCTCGAGCGGGATGGGAACGATGCTTCCAGTCCTGCCCTTCCAGTCTGTGCTGACTTGAGACACGTTGAATAGCGTTGAACCGTGGTCTCGGTGGGTATGCAAAGCGGTCTATTGTCGGTATCTCGCAAATCCAGACGGAGTGCGATGCAAATTGATAGGCTTGTCCACGCAAAGTCAAGGAAAGAGCGGTGTTGCTTTGCTATTGCTGGGACTATATGTTCGTCGCTGATCTCGACATGCAGGTTTCTTCAAGACAAGGTCAAGACCACAACAAGTGGAAGCGGCAACGGCTGGTCTCATGGCATCCAGGACTCAAATTTATCTAGATTGACGACAACGCTGGAGTACAAAACTTCATACTGCGGACTCCGACACGCCTGAGAAGAATGTCAGCGACACGATGAGTTGTATATTGACTCCATTCTTCTTCTTCTTCTCCAGGCTCTTACCGAAGAGCCTATTGTTCAAATGTTTAGTTCGCGAGCGAGCGTTATCATCGTCGTTGTCCCCAGCGTCGTCTTCGGATTATAGCGAGGCGCTCACCTCCTTCGAAACGATCCATGTGCCTCAATCTGTAGCATACAGCGTCCGACCTGACCAAGTGCCCTACCTGCAGAAAGCGCTCCTAGAGAGTGCACCTGTCCTTGGCTGCCCGGAAATCGGAGCGAGACAGCACATGCTCAAATCCACACGGTATGATACTCAAGTCTTGTTTGCTGCCAGAGACGCTGCAGAGACGCCTTTGCCGCAAGAAGTCTTGATGCTGTCTTGTGGTAGAGGCGCCAATGTTCGGATACTACATACAAGCATGCCGGTCCGATCAGGCTCGGGATGGTATGGGTGGACGAAGGTCACAGCCGCTTCGGTAGGACTGCAAGAGATTAAGCTTCCGCATGCGATATGTCAAGAAGACCTGGCATCTATGTTGCGCGTGCATGCTTCACGTGAGTGCTTAAACCAGTGAACTCCTCAAGTGGCTTTTACTGATCATACCAGGTTCACGAGGACTGCAGGAACACCAGCGCGACACGCACCTCATTGATAGAATTGAGCGGCTCTTCGGGGATGTGGTTTTCGTGTTTCGAAGGAGCGCGTGGGCACTGGAAAGCAGTCCTGACAACATTTGCGCAAATGTGAAAGGCCTGGAGACGCATGAGTATACGATTTGATGATTTCCGTTTGTATGCCATACCATGACTTATGCAGCCCGATGACTTAATGAACAAGCCAGGTGCTTGTCAACTGCCTTCTCGACTCGATTGGTTCGCTGCCGCAGCTAATTGCGCGATCTCATCGCAGAGCGATACGGCACCAACCCGTCATTGCTGTAGTATGCTTCTCTGAATTCTCTTGTAGCCATAGCCGGCTTCTTGCACCGGTGAGACTGATCCAGGGCCGTGCGACATTAGATCGCCAATTCGTAAGTGTTGCAACTGCCGCAGAATTGCGTGCAGCTCTTGTTTCCCAAAAGCCATTACCGATTCTCCGCTCAGTGATTTCTAAAATTCTTCTTCTGGTAGAACAGATCCGTCCTCGAACTACCCAGATTGATAATCTTTGGGCACCCATCTCTGTCCTTCTCCAACCGCGTACACTCAAAGCAGTAGAATGCGTCCGAGATGCCTTCGCCACCGCATACCACGCATTTGTTCTGATAGTTTCCGAAGGCGCATTCGTCGCAGATCCGCACGAGCGTCGTAGGTCGCACGTAGGAGTCGCAAACTGGACATTTCCCGTCGCATTTATCGCAGAGTCGACCGATGGAGATTCCTGATGTCTTGCGGCACATAACGAGATCGCTGCGGAAGAAGTTAGCATTCGAGCAGGAAGACATGGAGGCAGCTATTATACTCACGGGTGATGACGCGACATGATGGCGGCTTTGATGCAGCGTTCTTTGCGTTGTACGGAGTGCAGACGGGGCGCAAGACCTGGGGGACTGGTAGGAGATAGTTGGAAGCGACGGGGTTGTGGTGGTGCTACAGTCTTCATGTGCAACAAGAATCTTGTGGAAGCGGCTGACTCAGCAGTCCCGGAGCGCCACTTCACTCGATCGTTTACTTTCCCAAGGACCCTCGGCCTCTCCTTAGAAACGTGCGTAGTAGCAAGGACAAATCAATGCACCGAACTAATTCGCTGTAATTTCGCGTCCTCGTCATCAGCTAAGCACCTTGAGATGAATGTCCAGCAGGAGGTCTTTGATCAGTGCGAGCCTGAGCAACCACCCACGTCCCTGCTTCATCGATAAGCAACGCTCGATGCACGTGAAGAAGACACACGTCCCGCCGAAAGATCATCGTTCAATGCTGGCCACACTCGCGATACCTGCCTGCATACGACGTTGTCCAGTCCGCTCCACTCCTCTATCGAGCCCCCGTACGTAGAAGTGACGATATCAAAGGATTGCACCAAGCGTCAAGCGTGTCACGAGCTAGACATTACTACCTCCACATCTCTCGCATATGCACTTCGCCCCAATCTCGTGAAGACGATCCATGATGGCGTGGATGAAAAGCGCAGCGCCTCGCACGAGCTCTCGCAGTAATGATGACAACGTGTGGCGAATCCATTGGCGCTCGCATTCTGTTCCAGTCTGTCTCTTGATTGCGAGACTGCCTCAGTGCATGACGAGCCTGCTGCCTGCATGCCACGTTGAGCGGCAGCACGCGGGTTGGCTGAGTTTTTCACAAAGTCAAAGGATGCTGCTATGATGCTCTCATTCTGCAGTGCACCAGAAGTCTGGATCCTAACGCAAGCACGTATATAAAATACCCAAGCTGCATTGGTCACTCGAATATCACCATCAACTGCAAACCCCTCCACACACGTAGCTCACAAAATATCAAACAACCAAAAATCATCATGTCCACCAACGCACCAACCAACGAGCGCGGCCAAGGCGCCTCTCACGCCATCGACCCCCAGAACGCCAGCAGCGTCCCCGGCAAGGCCCAAGAAGCAGTACGTTCTATCTCCGACATTACACTCCACTGCCCATTTCACCTCTCGAAACTCACACTCACGCTCTCTTGACAGGTCCCCAAATCCGTTGAAGAAAAGATTCCCGACGCAGCCCACGACACTGGCAGCAACCACAAGACCGGCAAAGTCTCCCACGCAACTGGGGACTCCAAAGTTCCTCAGACCTTGCAAGAGGGCCTGCCGGAGAAGGTCGAGAAGATCGTGCCGAACGCGATCCATGACACCAAGGGTGCGACTTTCAGTGATGGGTCTGTGGGAAAGTAGATGAGTGAGTCGGACCGTGACGAAAATTTTCAGGGCAGGCTGCGAGAGTGAGGGGGATGAAGGTTGAGAGGGAGATAATTATATGTTAAGTATCGTTCTATGCACACATTGGCATGATTCGATCGGACGCTCATCGGTCACAATTTCGTCCTCGGTTTGTGCCTCTTGGTTCACTACATATGTGGAGGGGAAATAATGCGCTAGTGCGCATCGCCAGATCTGATGGCTGTCACCGAAAGGAATAGCGGCAGGCCAGAGGTTATAGCACGCTCGACGCAGGCCAAATTGATGTCAACCAAGCCGCAAAGAGTCAATAGCGAAAGGAAGAGGACGAGGCCCTGCCAGTGTTGTCATCCATACGATACAAACATAATTACGTAGCGTCCCAATTAGAGCCTTCTCTCTTTCCCATGCGCTCCGCATCGTCGAGAATATCTGGTATGTGGTGATTCGCTGTATGTATTTCGACAATCTTACATGTCGTCCCGTCTTTTACCCTTTGACTGGGTGTCTTCGTCAACAGCTGGATGCAAATGTGTGCTTGCATAAGATGTAAAGTGGTTAGTGGCGATCAATCGTTGGACCGCGCACGACCATCGCAGAAAAGAAACATGCGTGAGCACGCCAAGTCCCGCCACTCTCTCTCTCCCAAAAACGCCCTCGCTATGTGCATTCCGTCGTCGTGTAAATCGGTATGTAAGGAAATGTAACATCGTCATCGTCGCCGCTTCGAAAGCATGATCAAGCTCTACTAATCCTAGATTCGAAGCTAGGCCGCGGGTCCGGGTTCACTACGCCAAGCGGCCGACTGTAGTCTTGTTGATCTTGCATCGATATTCGGCTCCCATTGGCCTCTGCGTTGGCGAAGAGGGCTGATGGGTTCAGACGTTGGTCGTACACCATGGGCTTGGACATCCTCCTGCTATTGTCGCTCCCGTGGCTACTACCCAGAGGGCTCGCAGGATTCACGCCTTCGCTGGCGCCGGGTCCAAACATCATCGAGTGCCGGACACTATTCTGGCCTGTGGTGGGGGTGACGTAGTACGGATCATCGTGTTCGCCCATGCTTGGTCGAGCCCGCGTCAAGAGTCCGGCCTTGCTCAAGACGCTGACGTTGCGTCCCAAACGCTGGCGACCG
>ANSM01002128.1:0-15971 GCA_000347735.1 Cercospora canescens BHU | reverse complement strand
GTACCTCGACAGAACTACGCGGGTGTTGGCGTAGCGACGGCATGATTCGGGGTGCTCGCGCTCCTCAGCGCGGACGAGTCTGTGCGGGCGGCGAGGGCGGTTGTGTCGATTTGTACGGATGGGCGTGAGGGCGGTTGGTCGAAGGGCCCGTCATGGCGTTGGTCGAAGTCGTGTGTTTGGGGGAGTTCGGCAGCCATGTTGGCGCCAATGCGTCAAGCAGCGACTGGCAAATGCTTGGGTCGGGATGCGGGAAATGCCAACGATGCTTCCCCAGCGGACAAGAATGATGAGAATGAGGGCGTCTACAGTATGGAATGAATGCGCAGAGGGAGAAGTGGGCAATGGACGCTACTTCCGTTCGCATCCAGACCTTTCCACTGCCCAGCCAACGTGCGAAAGTGTCAGACGAAGTACAGGACTTCATCCGTAATCCGGCAGTCATCGCCTCCGAGCATCCCTTCGCTTCTTCCCTTCCACCATCCACCACGTCATCGCGCCAAGCTCGGAAAAGTGCTGCACGCCGCTGACAAGCAGTGTCCACTCGCTGCTTAGTGATCCGTTTACTGCACTGCACTGCACTCTACCTCACTATTGTTGTTGCGCAGTGGCAGCGGGCTGCTCGTACTCCCCCTTCACTGCTGCTGCGGTGACGGCGGGCCTCTCTGTCAGCACCATCACCCTTTCCACCATCAGCATGTGAGGGCACGAGCCTTATCTCGCCCTACTCACACCCACCCACCATGCGCCCATCTCTCCTCCTCGCCCTCCTATCTCTTGGCGGTTTCGGCTGCCACGGCTTCAATCAACTCCCGGTGCTCCGACATCCCGACCCCCGCCAGGTGAGCCCACAGCTCTTCAGCGAATTGGAAGAGCTCTCCCGCATCGTCGACATCTCCTATTGTGTGGGAAGCACCAGCTGGGGCATCTCGAAACCATTTACTTGCCTTTCGCGTTGCGGCGATTTTCCCGACTTCGAACTCGTCACCACCTGGAACACCGGCGTCTTGTTGAGTGATTCGTGCGGCTACATCGCCCTCGACCACCGCAAGCAACGCATCATCGTCGCCTTTCGAGGCACGTACAGCATCGCTAATACCGTCGTCGATCTCAGCACCGTACCGCAAAAGTACGTCCCGTATCCCGGCGAGGATGAAGGTGACGACCCTGCCACGCAAGCTCCCAAGGAGCCCAAGTGCACCAATTGCACCGTCCACATGGGTTTCCACTCCTCTTGGCTGAACACAAGACAGCTCATCTTGCCAGAGCTACAGGCTCAGCTCTTCGTCCACCGCGACTATCAGCTGACTCTGGTGGGACATTCTCTTGGCGGTGCCGTGGCAGCGCTCGCGGGCCTTGACCTTCTCGCTCGTGGCTACAGTCCTATCGTTACCACATTTGGTGAGCCCAGAGCGGGCAACAAAGGTTTTGTCGACTACATCGATGCGCGCTTCAACCTGGGAAAGGGTGTACCGGAGGACGACACGAGGACAGAGTATCGAAGAGTCACCCATGTCGATGATCCAGTCCCCCTTTTGCCACTCACAGAATGGGGCTTTGCCATGCACGCTGGAGAGATATACATATCCAAGTCCGAGCTGCCTCCTGACATCGCAGATCTGCATCACTGCAACGGCGATAACGACAATGATTGTATCGCGGGACAAGACTCGACACTCCTTGCTTCCGTCGAGAACGAAATCCATGAATCAACTACCGAGCCTTGGGGCATACCCTCACGCTACAAACTCTGGCAGCTGTTCTTTGCTCATCGAGATTACTTTTGGCGCCTTGGCTTGTGTGTGCCAGGTGGCGACCCTCTTGGTGGAGGCGGCAAGTATGGAGCTACACACAACGACTTATGAGGCGCTTTTTGCGACACGGCGAACAAAAGCTGCGTGTGTGTAATACGTCAGAATGTAATGATTGACGCTTGACAGGTCTACGTACTGGGAAAACACAAAGAGACGCGACCTATTCTCCATCTTTGTTGCGACTCTGGCAGGGAGAATTCTTTCACGCCTTCATTGTCTACGGCTTCTTGTTCAGACCGAAAGACTCGATGACCTTCACATGTCTTCGTGCGCAATGCTCCTTCAATACTCGCACTAGAAAAGGAAACTACTCACTGCAATTTTGCACCCGCTCCAGTTTGTCCTCCGCAATAAAACGCAATCACGACATTAACGACAATGTTTACGACCAGCTTCGTCGCTTGCGCTCTACTGGCTGGCCAGTACGCAGCAGCAGCATACATTCCCTCCAACGCGCTTCCTCTTCACCAGAAGGTCGCACCAGATGCTGTGACCAGCGCACAGGCTGTTGTTTCCGAGCCACTCACTGCAACGCTGACCTTTCGCAATGGATCGCCAACGCCAACATCCACGCACGGCAACCTTGCAGCGAAGCGTTCTTGCTCTACCGGAGGCCTGCTCATCGCCTGCCCAGATGATGCTCTTGAGCTGCCAGATTACACACTGAATGCGAAGCCCGACCCCAAGGGCAAGGATGCTCTCCTTGCTTTTGGTCGATTGGGTGAAGACCTGTTCAAGTCTCTCACATACAAGCCGCCGGTGTTTGAAGGTACTAAGACGCTTCAGCGCTCTTCTCGACGCACCCCTGCTCCTGTGGCGTAGCCTGATGTGTTGATTGTTTTCGTCGTTGAATTGTTATTTGACTTCTTTGGTTTTTCCATTCTTCGACTCCATGCGATTTGGAGTTTGCTCGAGAAATTTGCAGCACGCTGGAGTCGTTATTTTTGGAGTTTTGTTACTTCTAGTCTTTGGATTTTGGTTATTTGAATTGCAATGCTGCTTCTCCTTCTTGATCTTCACTTTTCATACCATTTCATTTTCTCCAATCTTTCCATATGGTCGGTCTCTGGGACGAGTTGTGTATCAACTTGCCTCTCATCTCCACGCGCCTCTGCGAATGCTACTGGCAGCTGCATCCCCGACATTTACTGCCTATGTCTTCCAGGAACCGGGTCTGTGGCAGCAAGGCGTGGTGAAAATCGACTGATTTTCCATCTACAAAAAGATTTCCTTGGTTACAAGCATTCAGCTTGCAACCCCATCACTTCTGGCCACATCAGCGTGTAAATCTGCGAGTCTGGATATCCGCTCACCACGAGAGGAGCTCTCTAAGCCAGTGCAAAAACCTTATCGAGCAATATGAGCCGTTTCGGGGCTTCTGTGCTGTGAAGAAGGGGGACAGAGCACATTGCTGGGTGTTGTCACAGCACGTTCGTTGTCCGAACATTGGAAACCAGCAGTTCATGAGAAGCCGTGAAAGCACACGAGTCATTCTCCGCAGATGTCTTCGATGATGGTGTTGTCGCGTTGACTTTCTGGGCACCATAAGGGGAGCAAATTGAGGGAAAAAAAATGGATCTCGGAGAGACATTTTTGGCAGGAGCGGGAAAAAAAAATTCGATTCTTGAAGAACAAGGTCTGAGGTACGACGGTACGTCCTCCGAGACCACTTGAAATGACGTTTAGAGCCAGTGCACTACTCCTGCTTCTCCCTACACACAGGACACCCATCATGCGTCTTGAACCATTCCAAAACACATTCCTCATGAAAATCGTGTCCGCAAAGTGTCGTGAGGATGTAACAATTATCTCCATTCTCTCCCAAGGTACTCAAGCAGATTGGGCATTTGGCGTCGCCCTTTCTGCGATTCTTCTTGATCCAGTTCTCGAACCTCGACTTTGCCATGTCTTTGATCGCTTGTGCTTTGGCGGGAAAAGAGGGATTTCCTTGCTGCATTTCCTCTAGCATGTGAGGGGGAATGGCCTGCCAGTCGGAATTGTTGTTCCATTCCTGCTGCAAGGCAGATGGAATTTGCTGCCAGGTCGATGCTGATTGCCATTGCTGTTGCAAGCTGGGAGGCACCTGCTGCCAGGTAAAACCACCATGGGTCGGGCCAAAATGCGGACCTGGGAGATTTGAGGTCTCCGAAATCACTGGAAGCGAAGGGGTGATTGGTGGCTGGGTTGGGAGGTTCGGCAAAGTGCTTGGATTTGTTGCTCCTCTCCGGGACGATCTGACATTAGTTGATGCGCTGGATACGTCTAACGGGCGCTGGGCGGTCGAACGTGATACACCTGGTTCTGCTCTCGGTGACTGCTGCCTAGATGATGCTGATCGACCTGACGAGACTCGAGATGCAGACCTTCGTGCACTATGATTGAAGCTAGGAACTGGACTGGTGGTCGAAGCAGGCTGTTCTGTTCCGCTCTGGGCCGCTCGTCGTGCACGTGATTGGGTATATCTTTCGTTTGCAGCTCGGCCTGCTAGCTGAGCAGGTGTTAAATCTGTAGTCCGTGGCGTCGATCGTCCAGACGTACGGGAAGAGCGACTTGGGACCCGCTCACCAATACTCTCAAGTTGCTGTTGACTGCTTCTTCGACTAGGGTGCACTGGAGTACCACCGCCGCCTCTCAAAGCCGAATGTAGAGATGCAGAGGAAAGCCTCCACGGCTCGGTTGTGTTCGACAATCTTTGCTGTTCATCACTAGCCTGCGGTATGCTCGTATTAAGTGGTACAGATGAAGCAGCCGAAGCACTTACATTTGAGCTCGACCTCAGCTCAACCAATGATGGTGAGGAGCCAGTTTCCGCAAAGTGATGCACATCACTCTTGGTATGTTCAGAAGCATTGTGTCCAAGCAATGGCTGGAGAACGTGTGAGAGAAAGCTTCTGTGAGTGTCGATCCTCTGTGCTACTGCAATTGTTGGCTGCTGTTTTCCCGTACTGATCATCAACGCCGCCATGGAGATTCTCTCATGGCGGCGCACCGTCTTGAATCCGTAACATGATAGGCATAACATTGGAGACTCGCGTGCGTCGGACAGATACCACTGCAGTACATCCGTCCTCAGCCCAGCGTGAAGAAATGTATAATCTTGATAAATTTGTTCGCGTCCCATACAATAGCCATTTCGACACGATGTGTTCGGACATGCATCGCCGAGGAGGTATTTGCGGAGGGCGCCTCCACTGGGGCTCGGAAATATCTGATCTTGTGTGCCGGTGAACTGAGAAAGAGGAGCGGGCGTCCCGTTGCTTCCGGCCATTATAGCAAGTGACTGAAACACCTGATGTGACCTCAAGACATCATCTGCATTCTCGATCTTTACCAGATGATCTCGCAACTCTGTAGTCACTGCTGAAGTTGGTATGCACTGCACTTGTACGCTGTTCAGACGGTCTTCGCCAGCTGGGTCGACTCCGGTTACCATCAGGAGGCTGGAAGAACTGTAAGAGGCGTTCTGGCGTCTGACAAGAAGCACAGTCCCCGGTCGCATTGTATGCATAGACACTGCGACCAAGGGTGAGGATATGCTTTCATGGAAAGCGCGTAGAGCGGGCTCGCTTGGTGGATTCATATTGCTTGGATCTGTCGCAATTCCTGCACATGCTGGACTGCTTTATAGAAGCCATCTCCGTGATCTGCCTTCGTGAAGATGGCGAGAAAGCAGATGCCTTCTCTCGTGAGCATTATGGCATATGACCATGGCATGCCGGCGATGATCACGAACTGCTAAGAATCTGGAGAGACGGGAGTAGGACGTGAAGAGGTTGGTACCGCCAAGCCGGCAGATGTCAATCCTTGTTAGAACTACCCAAGGACTGCCGGCATGCGAAGTCCAACCTTTCCAACATCACGACTTCCAATCGCCCAGCTCGCTAGGGCAGCCAACTCCATATGCATCGCCCTCCACGTCAAGCACGTGTACGAATCGTGGGCCTTGATTCTCGCATTCGAAGCCTCGTTGGAAACGAATGCGAGAACAGCCACCGGCGACATTATGAGCAGTGATCGATCGGCACCATACAAGGATGGCAAAGCCACACTTTCCTGCACGATTCGACCACTTCCTTTGGCCTGACTGCCGCCGAGATCATGCCAAGCTACGCAGAGTATTGACAGAGCTCATGAGTGCCTTTGAAATCAAGATGGATGCTGAGAAATTTGCCCAAGGCCTAGACTGCCACATGTGGGATCTCTACGTCGCACGTGTTTCTTTTCTGGCTTCATCCTCATCGTCCACTCTGGTACCTTGGTTCTGCTGAGACTTTCTATCGGCGAAGCTATGATATGCATTTGGCATGGAGCGCTGAACCTTAAGCGTTGTGCTCGGAATCCTGCCGAGAATACGATACTCAATTTGGTTGAATGTGCTCCCAATCCAGACTGCTCATCACAGCTATCGAAGTATGCACGCCGCAAAGGCTTGCAGAAAGCTATCAGTTTCTCTGCAGCATTCTCGAAGTCAACACAATTAGCTGCAGAATCAGCATGCTCACACGGCTGCCAGTTTTGCGCCATGTGCCGCGATGCCAAAACGAGTCAGCACGTGGAAACGCATCCGATTGATGCTATACCGCTTTGAGGACTTTCCCAGAGCCTCATGCAGCCACACCTCGGTGCTATTCCGAGCTTCTTCGCCTTTCTGGACAAGATTCAGCCTTCGCTCAAGCACGGCGTGTGCTTCTCTGCATGGGCTACCGAATTGATCACGATTCTGTAGGGCGCTCTGCCGCGCAATCGCAGGTCAAGTAGGAGATCTTCCTCGACTCTTCCGTTCCTGGTTGTGTTCCACTTCTCACGTACCCACAAAAATGTTGCTCCATTTCGTATACATCCTTACATTCACATTGCTTTCACGATGCAATGCTCAGAACGATCTTTCCGCTTCATCATCTCTCAGCGATGTCCTCGCAGCACACAAGAATCTCAGCTCATTCAGCACCTTACTGAAGGAGCAACTTCCTGATACTCTCAAAGCCATTGAAGAGGGTCACGATAGCGAATACAACCCGATAACAGTACTAGCGCTTTCGAACCATGCTCTCGACCGCATCCAATACAATCCCGCTCTCACTACTATCTGGGCCAACAATGATACTATAGAAATGTCGCGCGTGATTGCCTATCACGTCTTACTCGGAAAATGGACCACGGAGACACTGAGCACAAATTTCACGTTCTTGCCGAGCATGACCATAGGGAGCAACTTCTCGAATGTGTCTGGAGGGCAGCGAGTTGGCGCTGTACTGCAAAATGGTAATCCCGATACACCGCAATACAAGTGGGAGATGGTCTTCATCAGCGGTGCTGCAGAAAGAAGCGTGGTATCGATACAAGACATTCCCTTCTCGGGAGGGTAAGTGAAACTAGATATCCGTCAGTGTTACGTTGTTGTTCTGATGGTGCTGACTTTTGTCTGCAGTATCGTGCAAGTTATTGACAATCCCCTCAATCCGCCGGCACCGCTGGTGCCCACGGCGGAAGATTTCAACCTGGCCAACTATCCTTTTGCAATCAACTCCTTCCTCGGGGCGCTCTACTCCACGCCCGATACCTCGCTGCAGAAATACTTGAACGAAACTAAAGATGTGACAATATTCGTGCCAGCCAATGTGGCTTTTGAAACCGTGTCCGATGCCATAACCAGCATGTCGAATGAGACTCGCATGGATTTGCTCAGCTACCACATCCTCGCTGGATCAGTTCTACCGAATGGAGGACCACTGTACTCCTCTGATTTCCAAGACGGCGCGACACTACCGATGCACGATGGGCAGAACGCCAACATGATGTTCTACCCCAACTCGTTCTTTCTGAACTCGGCGCGGATCGTGCAAGCAGACATTATGATCTATAATGGCGTCATCCATGTCATTGATGTGCTGTTGGATCCTGACCAGAAGGATACAAAGCCGAATCCCACGAGCAGAACTCAAGCTCCTGTTCTGGCGGCTCAGACTGACGGAAATTTCAACATCAGCCAGGCGCCATTCACAACTTACCTTCCGAATTTTGTTCCCACGGACGTGCCAACGACAAATAGCTCAACCATCAGGACAAGCTCGACGTTTTCAGCGAGCCAGACTGGATCTTCGAGCTCGGGCGCGGGAACGGCAAGTGTGGCTGGCAATGCATGGTTCGGCGTCATTGGAAGCTGGATACTTGTGGCATCGGGGACTGCTGGCGCATGTCTGTTGCTTTGAAGGTATTTTCGCGTGGCTGTGGAATGTTATGATGTTTATGAGCTGTTGCAGCGTGAAATGTCTCTTTCTTTTGGGCGTTGGCTTGAGTTGAAGTCAGCCGTGGTAGGCCAGGCAGCAAGCATCAAATTACAGAGACGACTCTTTGTCTGCAGCACGGAACCAAAGCTACATGTGCCCAAGTTCACAAAAGAAACTCGCTTGGCAGTCTCCGTCATGGGAGCCCACATGCTGTCAAGGCGCGTAGGAGAATGGTCACCGCCATGCCACTACGGAGACATTCGGGTTGGCGGCGATCCATAGTGTCGGAAACGCTATGACTGCCGTGAGGCATTTCTTGAATCTGAAACGAGTCTTTTAGTGGCCGATCCTGCTGAAAGATATGATATCAGGACCCGGCGCGCGGGTGGCATGGGTTGCGGCAGAACTACAGGCTGCCAAGACTGTGGCTTCCCACGAACAGGCAAAACTTTCTGGCGAATGCCGGGTGCACTGACGACCGCACCTCACCTTGTATGGTTTCCTCTGAATATCAGGACCAGTGGTCTGCACAGCCATGAATGAACAGACTTTGATACTAATCATTGATCATGAATCCATTAGTGCGCCTACGGCGCCTGACTTTCGTAATTCATTCATTCATACATGTTGCTGGTACCGCTGATCATTCAGCCCAATCCCGGATATGCCGCCACGATCATGTTAGGACCAGGAACGACGGACCATTTGCCAAACCATCGCACCAATGTACCATCAAGCTCTCGTCCACGCTGACTGCAGGAGCCCAGACCTCGATCTCTGGCTTCAACTGCACGGCCTCGATAGCGAAGCGGCCAATTATCTGATACCGCAGCGTTTCGTAAAACATTTCCGTGGCATCTCTCCTCAGCGCAGCATCGGTCGAAGTCATGGTAAACAAGAATACACCCTGTCCTTCCAGTGCCACCCTCCTTGCCACAACGCCAAATCGATGTGAACGATCAACTTCATTCGACTTCCATCGCGCACGGAGTACTGTTCTGATTTCCTCTACGCAATGTTCCTGGAACGCTTGGTTCTCGCGACAAGTGCGATATCGAGAATACATGTTCTGTACATGCTCTTTGTCCAGTCCTGCGACAAACTGCAATTCGTGTCCACCGATCGATGAAGCGGCATCATCGGCCGTGATCCAACGGAAAGCAGGACCGTTCCCGAGCGAGCCATCGTACTTCGACATGATGATCGAGAGCTCGAGGTCACATAGGTAAGTTTCTTCTTCGCCCCAGGTCTTGGCCTCCATACGTCTGCGAACGAGAGGCTGCGCACTGGAGAATTCGTCCAAGAAACGTGCATTTTGCAGAATGTTGGGGTGTTGGTATCGCGACGACAGCACAGTCCGTATGTGCTCGGCGATGGGACGCTCTTCTTGCTGATTGACTAGGTATAGCGGCGGGTCTGCATCGTTGTGCGCCCAGATGGTCACGTCGAAGTGGTCGGTCGGGACCGTGAGTTCTTCTGCTAGGCCAGAATTGCTGTTGCGGTTCGTCAAGAAGAGTTTCTCCCCGCGGAAGACGAAGGCTCTGATGGTGAAGCTGAAGTAGCGAATTTTTCGTAGTAGCGGCTGATTACCGCTGGCGTCCCATTCGTTATTGACGTGCTGTTGCAAGAACTCAGTCGGCGTCTGCTGGAGCCAATGTTGATTTGTGGGGACGAAGTCTTCCATCGGCTTTTTGACTGCGTAGCGCTCCCGCTGTCGTCGCTCTGCGAGGGTAATACCCATTCTATGACAGTATCGTTATTCCGTTGACGGCTGCGATATGTGTCGCTTGTGATCACAACGACAGGTGTCGATAAATGTTGAGCAATTCGCACACAGTGGGCAGCGACGTGTGGGCCTCTTCCTCGCTTGTTGTTCAATGAACGTTGGAACAAGAATTGTGGAGTCTGGGGAAGTTGGGCGACTGCGTCTTGGAAGCTGGAGTATTGAAATCGTTCGACACGACCTGGCTGCATGTCGGCGTTTATATGGCTCATCTTGCGCATTGATAGTCTCCATACATGGCCTCCACAGGAGCCACCAGCCATAATCGCCCAGGCTCGTTTCGTTGTCTTAGCAAGAACAGCCTCATGAGGCTGTTCCTGTTTCTTCCGATGCTGCGAGCAGTACCTGCATAAACTTTAAACTCCCACCTTCAACTCATAGACTAAACTTTTAGCAGGCGTTCGACAGGGGTCCGAGCAACTTGGATTCAGGTACTCCAGCGAACCTACGTGAGCAACCTCGCTGACACAAGCCAACCAGGTCGCCCGGATTGCTGAAGTACATACTTTGAGTACCTGGGCATGCATCCTGCGGCCGCATCTGTGCTTCGAGAAGCCTTCCTTGCTTAATCTTCGCGCCTTCTAGCTCATCGTCTAGCGGTTTTCGGCTAGTGCACTACAAACATACTTCAGCGTCACGGTAGTATGATGCAGTGTCTTGCAGAAGACGATCGATCAGCCCTGGCAGTAATGAATCGTGCTCTTGCTTATGTCCCGTGCCAAACCCGATCACACGGGATAAGTCGCATTTCGTGCGTACCCAAGCCACGACGTGACCTGGAAGAAGCCACGGAACACCCCTCACAGCATCGAGCCAACCATCATGCCATGGCTCGGCCGATCCTGCTTCACCTTGTTGCAGCGATGGCAAATACCACGTTAGTGCACTCTCGTCAGCAGCACATACCAAGCCTAGTCCTCGGGATCATCTGTGCTCCCATCCGATGAGCCTCAACCTCTTCCCTCAACTTGGAGCCTGATCTACAAGAGCCCTTTGAGGCATCGTGACTCAAGCTCATCAACAATCTGGTGAGAAGGCCGTTGAACTTTCCACTCATGCGGAGAGCACACAAATAGCGACCTAACAAATTGCCTTGGTGGACATACTCTCTCAACATACATATTTGTTTCAAATTGTCGAATAGATGGTGAAATGCTAAGTTGGTGTAATGTTCGGTGACCACAGTCAATCCCGCAACGAATGGACTGAACATGGAGATGGAGTACGCAGTACACGAGTGCACGTCAAGAGAGACCATTCAAACCACAGCTTCCAGATTCACAAGAGCGTAGAGGCGCTGAGCTCCTGCTGCGAAGACGCTATGTGATGAGCGTAACATTTTTGCTCCGAGTGTCGTCGAACGTGATCATTGTCGCAGCTGATGCCAGAAATTTGAGTGAATGGTCTCAAGCAATGTGTGTGTAATCCGAGCAAGACATGAGAAGATCCGCTTTCGTGATTCATGCTTGTTCTGGAAAGCTCGTCGAATTCGGGTCCTATCTCATCGTCAATTCTTCTCGCTGCGCACTATCGCGGTATAGATGGTTAGAGCTGCCTCGGCTAGGGGCAAGAATGTTTGCTGCCAACGTATTCACAGTCATGCGAGCCAATGCTAACCGTCCGTGCACCTTGTGCTGCCTGGATATATTTCTTGGCCCTTTGACTGAGCCTTCAGCAACAACATCGAAACTTCACGTGGTGTGATTCGCACAAGTCGCGCGCGACTCAACTCTTGGAAGGAGCACCGCGATCATGGCGAACAGCACGCCAAAGTCAGCCCAGAACTTCAACCCGCCGACCCACTGGCTTCACAAAAACGGTTTTCAAATCCTCGAAGATTACAATGAAACCCATCTGCAAAGCCCCAGTGCGGTGAAAGCCACATCCATCCATTGCCACCTCTACATCAAGCATCGCCGATCAATCTACGCCCTTCAGAACAGAGACAAAAGCTTTTCTCTGCCGAGATTCTTCTTGAACCCAACCACACACCCTCAAATCGCTCAACGGCCGCTCTCCGAGCTGATCCTCGAAAAGCTCACTCGTGCAATCCAGAGGCCGAATTTGGAAGGCCCGCAGTTCCTGGAATTCAGATTTGAGGAGCCGTTGACCGAATTGGTGAATGTGTACAACAACAATACCACAGAAGATGATGGGACTGCACAGAGAAGAATAGTGGAGAAGAGACTGTTCATGGCGGTTTTGATTGGTGTGAGTGCCGCAGATACTGATTGGGTCTTGAGGGATTGGTCCAAGAGAGCATGGTTTGCTCCGGACAATCCTTGGGTGGCTCGACAGCCTACTGGTCGCGAAGTGATAGAGAGATTCAAAGAGATGGGGACAGAAAGAGGTAAGCCCTTTTACTTTCTTGAAAAGGGTTCAAAGAGTGGTTGGAACAAATGTTTCTTGTACTGACTTTCTTGATTCATCGCAGCGTTGAACAGCGTCGCCGAACGGGATCGAGTGAAGTTGGAGATTTTACGTTCGTTGGGGCATCTGATTCGGACTGCCGAACTGACTGAGGGTATGAACCACCACTCAGTCGCCATTGTGGAGCCCGCTAGCTCAGAAATGCAGCTGAGCAGTCATATCGGGCTCCTGCTGATACTCATGTCGCCAGACCGAATGGACAGAATCAAAAGCAGTAAGAAGGTCCTGCATGTTATGGACGGCCAACCGTTCTGCCCATGGAGCGTCATTGGCTGGATAGACAGGAGACCTGGGAAGGGCGAGGCGGCTTTGATGGATTCAGAATGGTCGTTGAATCGCTTCTTTGAAGACGACGGAAGGAATCGAAGCGCTTGGTTGATGCTGAGCCAAGGAGATCCCCAAGAGTCACTTTTCGAGACATCAGCAGCATTAACAGAAGTGCATAAGTGGCCTGTGGAACAGATTATGCCCACTTGAACGAAGAGACATCGGAACCGTCATCTGAATCGCGAGGGCTGATTGGGTCAGTACCGAACGGCGCAGCTTGACGCGCATTCTCAGCCATGGCAGAGACCCGCCTCATAATTCAAATGCTCCTAAGACCACTTCATATGTGCAAGACTCTCACTTCGTGCATAAGACCAGACTTCTAGAGTTCATTTGAATCACTTCCCTCGTACACATTGCGTCTTTACGCTCATGTCTCTCCACAGACGAGTTCTCACGACAACTCTAACTACGCTTCGCAACCAGCAAGACTCAAATCGGTGACCCTAAGCGTTATTTGCAGCATCAGTCCACAAGAAGCAGGAGGCTCGCGTGCGAAAACGCTCATCCTCCACCGCCTCTGTATTCTGTTGCCTTCTGCCCTTGACCAGAAGCATGACAGTTTGCCATTGCTAGCGCGGCAGAAGGGATGAAGCAGTTTATTTGTTTTGTTTCCCTTAGTGATCAGTGAGCCCGAGAAAACAATTTGTACCGGATCTGTGGCTCACTTGATCGCCGGGTTCGTTGTTACTCCCTCACTTCACTCTCTGATGCACCGCGACAAGATTCTCGTGTGTTCACCCACAATTTGACACATCTTAGATTTAATCTTCCTCGTCTTCACCTTCATTCGACATTCTCGGCACTCAACACCGTCCACTACTTCCCTCTCCCCTAGATCGCATCATGTCTCAGTCCTGGCTCAACAGGACTCCTCAGCAGCTACTAAACGAGCACTCCAAAGCCCACGGCACACGATTCACAGATCTGATCATCACGGTGTACATCATCGACTCCAGAAAAGTATTCCTCCTCCGCGACAGCAAAGGCCAATACGGCGCACCCTCATATCGCTTCTCCCCACCCCGATACCCGCAGCAAGAGACCATGGAGCACTACACATTTAAAATCATGCAACCCTTCATCGAATCGCACCTCCTCCACCAAATCCGCTTCGTCGATCTCGCCTTCGACAGACCCTTGATCGAGAAACGTGCGGACAATACGGCCTCGACTCTCCACCTCTCCCTCGTAACAACGGCAACAAACGGCCTCTCCATCACCCAATCCTTCATCCAGACAGACTTTGACACATACTCCAACTCCGACTTCATCGACTTCGCCGATCTCCCCCACATCCTTTCCTCTCCGGCCCGCCTTCTCGCCTGCCAAAACGCCGTGACGCGATACAAAAATCTCGTGCCGCGGCTGAAGAACATCTTCGGCGCCGGCGTGGCGGAAACGGCGGCGTTTCGGAATTTCTGCATCAAAAATGTCGGGAGTGAGATCCGACAGATTGAGCTTCGTGAGCGGAAGAGTTTAGAGAGGGGGTATCTTTGTTTGTTTGAGGAGGATGGGAAGTTGTATTTGTTGCCGGTGGGGAAGGAAGAGAGTCTGGGGCGGATGAAGACGGCGTTGAGGAGGGGGGAAGAGTGGGAGGTGATCGGGAAGTGGTGGAAGCCGAGGCAGGACTTTTCGCCGAGTGATGTGCGGCCTGGAGGGGATCTGCTGCAGGTGTGGTACAGCGCTTTTGGGAATGATGGCGAGATGGTGGTGGAGCTTGTGGAGGGCGGAGTTGGAGAGGAGGGGCTTTGGGATGCTGTGAGGTGGAGAGAAGATGCGGGTGCATATGAGAAGGATGCTGTACCGAGATGGGTGACAGAAAATAGGGGAGTGTGGGTCCTGCAGAGTCTGCATGGGTCATAGAGGAGAGGAGGTCAAGACGAGGATCGGACGAGCAGATGCCGCGCTGTGGCTGTCGGATCATTTCATGCCACGCCTTGGCTTAGAATCTCCTCCATCCGCTTCTGTTGTGCTACGTCAACCTCGCAGCTTACAAGATATTGTGCAATTCCGCCGTGCTCCTCCTTAATCGTTGCCATGACCGTTTGGGCCCAGTCTGGGGCACAGCTCGCGAATTCTGCGGGAAACCCAGCTTTCGTGATCGCTTCTATACGCGCCGCCCTGTCGTCCGCGAGGCCTTCATCGCTCAGCATGTAGTCATGCTCAATGGCAGAACCTTCTACCCCGAGAAGCATCAATACAAGCAAAATGACAAGGCCGGTCCTGTCCTTGCCTTGTGTGCAATGCACAAGCAGTGGGTAGTTCTGTTCTTGGGCAAGAACATCAAAGACGAGTTTGACCTCGGCTTTGCAATGTCTCAAGCTGTCTTGGGCCAGGCCGACGAGGCCGCGTTTCTGCATGACATTGGTGGCGATGATGGAAATGGCATCGTTGCTGTATCCCAACGTGTACCAGGCGAAGAGCTTGGCGATATTGAAATAGGACAGTTGCCAGATGAGATGGCTCGTGTAGGCAGAACCATTGAAATTGATGAGTTCGTACGTCACACCTGGAATGCGCAGTGGGTTCCGCGGGTCTGTGTGATCAAAGTGACCTTGCCCCGGGTGTGCTTTCCCAGGCGGATCAGGCACAGGTGGTATTCGCAAGGCACTTTTCTTGGTGACTTCGCGATGCTCTGTGTCGGAACGAAGGTCAATGATGGTTTTGAGGCCGATTTCCGTGGCCAGCAGATTTCGATCCACGGGGGTGGCATCATCTGGGGCAGCGGAGCGCAAGAGCAGGCCGGGTTTGAGGGAGGGTGAGCCGGTGGACGAAGCGACATCACGCAAATTGGCGACTTTGTGCAAGACCGGCAATGTTGATGCAGACATGTTTGCGGGCGTGCTTGATGGGTTTGGCGGAACAAGCAGAGCGGGCGGAGTTCAAGGCGAATACTGGTCACGTGGCGGCGTGGGAGCAGTCACACGGGTCATACACGCACATGAAACAAGCGCCGTGCAATGTCAGTCGTTCTTAGTGTTGTGAATACGAGGTGCTATGGACGATTTATGGCACATCATGTGCCAGTGCCAGTGCCATGTGCCATGTGCTATGTGCTATGATTATTTAGTACTATGTACCCTATCTAGCATCTAGTCTTTAGTATTATTGCTGTTATTAGTATCTAGATAATCAACCCCTTCTGCTATGTTTATTCTAACCTTTAGGTTCTAGAATAAATATACTAGTTTAACAACCTTGCTATAGCTTAACCTATTTCTTCTAATACTATAGATAAAGCTATAGATTAACTAGTTCCTTTCTATAGTACTTGCTAATAGTTAGAGTAATAGTACTAGTATATAAAGGGCTGTTACCTTAGGCTCTAATTCCTACTGTTATAGCTACTAATCTATTAGATTCTAATACTAATAAGCCTGCTATAGAATA
>ANSM01002118.1:0-31350 GCA_000347735.1 Cercospora canescens BHU | reverse complement strand
ATGCCAGACAGTATAGACATTGTTAGACGTAATCGTAGTTACCTCGCTAAGTGACTCGATAGCGCGGTCGATCGCTACCTTCCATCCTTCCATACGATCGATTCTGCCTTGCAGAATAGCCACCTTATTTATAAGAAGCCCAACCGTGCCCTCCAAAGCCTTAATTTTCTCTTGAATCGCTGCAGAATCGCTGCCAGACTCGCTTTCTTCTTGTAGTACACCAGCGCGACAACCTGACTTTCCATAGCGGCGACAATACGCACAAACGCTCTCTCCATCCGCGTTTAAGATCTTGCATTGCTGTGTGTTGCTAGGCCGCGTACACTAGTAACACGGCGACGGTGCATTAATGCCCTTAGAAGTTTCTATAATACGACGAGCTATATTAAATTTGCGCAGATTGTTACTAGCCGTCCTTTGCTTCTTCTTGTCCTCGCTGTTATACTCGTTAAACCATTCTTGCTACTTCTCAGGCGCACAGTACTAGAAATCGCTAACATTAGTTGTAGTTGGGCGCTGGAGGTTGGAATTGGACGGCGGTGGTGGCGGCGGCGGCGGTGGAGGTCTATTTCTGTTAGCGATACTACTGCGAGTACACTGCAAGGCACATTCAAACGTACCCCTGATTGCCGGAAGAATCGTTGGAATCGTTATAATTCATCTTACCAAGCGTCTTATTATCTTCTCGCGGCTCGCTGCTAGCAACGAGTGCGCCGTATGCTGCGTCGAGTATGCTAAAGAGGCGTCAGCGAATTTAGTAACAGCATTCGCAATTGAAGACAAACTCTTGGTGCGAAACCATAGCGCTATCGCCATCGCCGTCGGTGGAAGCCATAATGTAAGTAGAATCGTGCGCGCATCGCAGAAGTAGTAGCAGGCGGCGGCAACGCTGATATACATTAGCGACGCTATTGTCAAGTGCGCACAATAGCGAATTACCTAAATACATAGCGATTATCGTTAGTATCGTAGTTGTGGTTGTGGTTAATTGTAATTAATGCGACAATAGTAAGTAAACTAAGAATCAAGCGAGAGTGAGGTAGTGACAAGTTGGCCACTCTGGGCTTCTGTAGGTTTCGCGAGTTTATAGACTACATGTACGTCAAACTTGAGTCCTGCGTCGCCTTGCCAGGAATCGCGTCAACATGCCTCCGCCGTCAAGTCGCATGACCAAGCAGCCTGTGCGGCCTGCACGATTCTTTCCCGGCAAAGCTGTGGCCGACGATCCCGAGTCTGAGGAAGAGGACTCCGAGGAAGAGGAAGACGAGAAGCCGGCGCCAAAAGCCCCGGCACCAAAGGCGACATCATTTCCGAAGAAGCTTGCGATTGGCGAAGTGAAACCTGCTCTCAAAGCACCGGAGCAAAAACCTGCCCCGCCCGATCTCGATGGGTTCGTCACAGCGTCAGAGTCGGAGGAGGACGATGAGGAAGGAAGCGACAGCGAAGAAGATAGTTCTGAAGAAGATGAGGATAGCAGCTCTGATGATGAGCCTAAAAAGCCCATGCTGGCGCCGAAATTCATCTCCAAGGCAAAGCGAGCCCAGCAAAACACACCTGCATTGTCCGAGGAACAGAAAGCTGCAGAAGAGGAGCGGCTACGAAAGGAGAAAGCGGATGCTTTGTTGCAAGCGCAGATTGAACGGGAGATTGCGTTGAAGAAAGCTGGCAAGAAGAATTGGGATGACGATGATGTGCCGCAGGACGAGGTGGACGACACCGATGGGCTTGATCCAGAGGCGGAAAGAGCTGCGTGGAAGCTGCGAGAATTGAAACGCGTGCAACGAGATCGCAACGCTCTCATTGAGAAGGAGAAGATGTTGGAAGAGATCGAACGCAGACGGAACCTAACGGAAGAGGAGAGGGCCGCAGAGGATGCCGAGAAGATCGCGAAGCAAGAAAAAGAGCGTGAGACCCGAGGGCAAATGGGACACATGCAAAAGTACTTTCACAAAGGCGCCTTCTTCGATCCAGATGCCGAGCAGGACGAGGAGGTCAAAGCTGCTCTCACGCGATCCATTGCGGGGAGGAAGTTTGTGGATGAAGCGAGTGATAAGTCTGTGCTGCCAGAGTACATGCAGATCCGCGATGCGACGAAGCTGGGCAAGAAAGGGAGAACCAAGTATAAAGATCTGAGAAATGAAGACACAGGACGATGGGGCACTGATATCGGGCGGAAGAAGCGAGAATTTGATGGATTGGACGATCGCTTCAAGCCTGACGAGAGTCGCCGGACCATGTACGACAGCACCGGAGCAAATTCAGCGCCACTGGGCGAGAGACGGAGAAGGGACGATGATGGGGGCAGAAGGGACGAGAAGCGGCCGCGATATGACTGATTTCGTGTGCTATGGGCGAATGCTCACTCTATCAGTGCTCACGTCTGATTAGCCGTGGTCCCGGACCCAGAAGCGCAGCAGCCATGACCCTCATTAACATGCTTGCAACATCCCGGTTGAGTGTTTTTGGTCAAAGCTCACGCGTTTACTTGAGAAAATTTTCCGCGTTGCAACAACTACGTGTACTGGCTTACCTGGTGCCTCGTCAAATATGACAGACACGAAAAACAAGAGCATTGCCACTGCAGGATCACGTGTAAGTTGCTGCGGCAGATACGGCCTAGCAGCGATACTGACCTTCTTTCGCAGCATGGCAGCACTGACGTGCGGCTGAGCGCCGTGACCCGCGTCTTCCTCACCACTGAGTTACTCGAAGCCATTCTGAGCAAGCTCTCCCCAAAAGAAATGCTCCTGCTTCAGCGTGTTGACCGATGTTGGCGCAACACCATTCGGACGTCGCCCGAACTGCGCAATGCAATGTTCTACAGGCCAGACGAGCCATGGGCCGCTATCACGATTGAGTGGTCCAATGAGGAATCCGATGAGTCCGGTCGGCCAATGCAAGGCCTGAAGCCTTGTGCCCGGCTGCCTCTTTCGGAAATACCCCCTGGTCAGGAATGGAGGATCGAAGCTCGCATAAACGACATAGTGTTCGAGCCAGGCGGTCTCTTCCCGTTCCACAGACCGCCTGACATGTGCTGGGTAACACACGAGCGGTTCAACAATCTCATGAACTTGT
This sequence comes from Cercospora canescens BHU, assembly GCA_000347735.1. Taxonomy (NCBI): domain Eukaryota; kingdom Fungi; phylum Ascomycota; class Dothideomycetes; order Mycosphaerellales; family Mycosphaerellaceae; genus Cercospora; species Cercospora canescens. The sequence continues at coordinate 28,275 of ANSM01002118.1, read as the reverse complement.
CAAAGTCTCGACTCGACCAGCTTGTCCGTAGAAGAGAAGGTGATTCCCGCTGGCCAATGTACATCATACAACCGCCGGTGGCTGAGGTTTCTTTCACTGTTCGCGGACAGCATTCGCGGCAATCTTGCCTGAGCAGTAAGGTCTGCAAAAAGGGCTCAGGGGGAGTACTCGTGCGGGATATCATCGAAGAGTTTGAGCGGAAATGTATCGAAAAGGGCGTGCGGCGGATAGAAGATGACCAGTACGTCACCGTCTGCTATAAATCAGCCAAGTCGCTTTGCGATCGTCCAATGATTTTCCTGAACGACATGGAGATTGCCGAGCTGGCAAGGCGCACGCGTGATGCACCGGCAAAACAGGCACAGGAGTAGCCAAGATTGCAGAGAACAGTCCGCATGATATGGAACTATGAGGCCTCGAGCGTCTTGGCTAACTAGTGCTGTCTCAGCCGATACTGACTGGGCTCGAGGAAGGATTGTTAATCTGTCGCGCAGCCCTCAGATAGCATGATTGGAATCTTTCCTCCGTCCAACTTTTGCCTCCTACTGCCAACTATCCCTCGCAATGAAACTTTTCCAGTCAATTCTTGGCGCCGCACTTCTGGCAGCCACCTGTGTTTCTGCAGTCCCATCTCCACAAGATTCATGCACGGACGATTGCCTTGATAATAGATATAAGAGGCCCATACAGGAACCCCAGAAATGCGCTCAGTATAACCGTGCGTTCAGATGTATCACTGATTTGTTCACAGAGAAGGTATTTTCATACTGACGGCTCTCAACGTAGGCGTCAACCCCTGTTAACAATGCGCAAAGCTGGGGCAGAGACCAAAGATGATTGACTGTGGGTCAACGCCGACGACCTGTCTGGAGATCAGGTTTATGGATCGATGAGGAGGAGAGATTGGGTTGGAAGCAATATAAAGTAGGCATTGACGGGGTCTATCCTCCGAACTGGTTGGAAGGCACGATTGGAGATTGACGTGCTGTCGTGCGCGAACAAGAGGGGCAGTGAGGAAGTTTACAAACTGTTATTGTCCACCAGATATTCATTCATTGACTTTCACATGCGTTCCATCTAGACCATTCGTGCTCTTGTTTGATCCACCGCCAATCAGCACGCGAGGAGTCAGGTCCGTCTTGGCGCTGAAGGTTGCGGGGTTAATTCGCGAGTTCGAATCGACTTCCGCGTCACTTCACCTCGACCACGCTTTTTGCCATCCCGCGTCCACATTCTCGCCGATCACCTTTGCACGCACATTGGTGTGGCGGACGAGATGAGCGACAAAGATGGCGGGGTTTGATGAATTGATAGAGCGTCTGCTCTACGATGTTGCGCTGTCGGGCTCCCAAGGTGCGTCTTCAATTCTTGCGAATTTCCCCACCGGCGGCAGCCATATCGAGAAAGTGCTCGGTTCGAGTCGGACTTATGTCCTGCACTTTTCGACTCACTGTCTCAAATGCGCTCAAGTTTCACGATTTACTCACCATGTCCAGGTTATGACGCCGTGCGCTTTGAGAAAGCAGTCCGCGCCTACTATGGCGAAAATAATGAACCCCGCGAGACCGAACACGATGAAGTGGAGCAAAATTCTCTATTCGCAGAGGCGCCCCCTGTCAACCAAATCACAGTCGACGAAAAGCTCCTTTCTGCAGTGCTTGAATGGCTCTGCCGACATCCCGATGTTGAGCTACGACGTGTGAACCCAGCAAACGACCTCGACATCGCTGGCAGAAAGGCTCTCAACGAGACTGCGACAGTTGAGATCACCCGGAAACTCGCAGACAAGCGCATATTCACTACGGAAGACCGAATATGGCAGGCCATTGCTGGCCATGGACCCGATTTCAGGCGCATACCGCCACTCGAGTTCGACGTTTTGTCCATCATCGCTGCGCACAGCTCGACTGGAGTCCTGCAGCCCACGATTACTAAGATGACAGGTCAAGACAAGCGCTCGGTACCAAAGCGGACGGACAATCTCCAAGCTAAGGGCTACATCACAAAGGAGACTGTTATCGGCAGTACGGGTAAGACCAGTCTGCTGAAGCTTATCCGCTTCTCGAGAACACAGAGTCTTGAGAAACCTCCAGAAGAGTCAGCAATCAACAACCTCAAGCCTGTAATCCACTATGACAAGATGTACAACACCATGATTCGCATGCTGAAAGAGAACAATGGCATCATTACCATGGCTGATCTCCGCTACGGTCTTGGCATCCAAGTGGCACAGAGATGGGAAACCAAGATTCTTGCTCGATGCGTGAGACGTCTAGCTGAAGGTGGCTGCATTCGTCGTGTCACTGCCAAAATGGCTGACAGGGATGGCGAAGTCATCACCAGAATAGGACAACCTGTGTGGCGACGAGCGAAAGCAATTCAGCTGATGCGCCAACCTACGGAATACGATCGCTTGCTCTGGGAGCAGTCGGACCCGAATAAGAAGACGCGAGCTAGCGACGATGAGGACGACGATCAGATCAATACTGAGGGGGCTGCAAATGGTGCCGACTCCTCTGACGAGAACGACGATGGACTGTTTGAGATCGGCACAATGAAAGAGGTCGGAACTACTGCTCAGCAGATCCAAGCCTTCAAGCGGCAAGCAGCTGTAACAGAAACGGGAGACGGGGACGTCAACGATCTTGATAGACTGGAGGACCGTGTCCCGCCACATTGGAATGCCGACATCCCTCTGGTCAATATCCTGTTCAACCAAATCGATGATTTTGGCGAGGGTGGCATCAGTTCCACCCAACTTCAATCATTGGTCGTCGGACCTCTCTGGAAGCGACCGATGGACGAGTCTCTTGCGCACCTGACTGACATCTGGCAACATTCGCAACCTCCGCACCTGCGTCACTTGACCGTTGTAAGAGACACAGCGGTTTTTGGACGATCCGCCCAGTTCAAATACCGTACATTAGCGAATTTTGAGAAGGCAGTTGCTGCTGGTAAAGCGGTTTGGGAAGCTGTTCTCGACAACACCAGCTCAAAAGCCAAGAAAAATCCACTGGAAGAGAAGCCTGATTTAGACCAATGGGGATTTCCAAAAGTGGCGCACAAGCTGCTGGCTGGCCGTGATGGACGTGCTACACTTGTAGATGGCCGTAGAGGTGTCTTAGTAGACCGCATGGTATCCATTGAGGTCGACGGGGATGAGGTGGTCATCGAGGACGATGAGGACTCAGTCCCCATAGCCCCTAAGCAAGCTGCAGCTCGCGTGAAGAAAGCGCTTGGGAGCAGCAAAAACAAAACGGACGCATGGGGGTCGACAGCCTCCGTTCCTAGGCCGAAGAGGAAAGGACCTGTATCTCGCGATGACCTCAGCATGAATGGGATGAAGATGGGTCGTCCTCGAAGGTCAGAGCAAATCGAAGCCGAGCCCCCATCAGCCAGTGACAGCATTGCAAGGGCACCGCAAAGTCCATACAGTATGCGAAAACGTCCAAACAGGACAGTCGTTCACGATTTCGATGCCGGCGAGCTTAGTACCGACCTGGAAGACACCGCAGACGGTCAGGACGATGGCCCGTCAAGTCCAGCACCTCGGCGGATAACCTCGCAATCACTTCTCGATAGCCGGAGAAAGCCTCTCAAGGCGTTCGAGGTTTCATCGGCAGTTGGAGACGAATCGGAAAGTGAGGAGGTTGATGCCAGCACTCAGCAGGCTCTGGATTCCCAACTTGTGTTATCCGAGAGCAATGTCGCTGTAGCGAGTCCAGAGACTGGCGAAAAACCAAAACGTGGGCCTGGAACCGTAGAAGGCTATATTCCTTATCACAGGCCGCGTGAGATCAAGCAGAAGGAGTACGTTGAATACAATTTTTTCGCCCAAAAGACAGCCGAAAACCGAATCAGACTTGAATTGAGTACGAATCGCAAGCGGACCGCTGATGAGGCGCGTTTCGGGAACCAGAATTCTGCTGCAAAGAGACAACGTGCAGTCGATGACACTATACGGGTGATATCCGCAAACAGTGGGGATGGTCCGCAAGAGTCGACGCTGATATCAGCTAATGAATTGCCGATTGACCGAGTCGCTGAGGTCAAATCTCAAATCTTGCAACGCAAGAAGCCTGGCCTGTACATCAATCCACCAGGAGCCAAGAACGCGAAAGCTGAAAGCTTCGTTTCTCGTGGAAGACCGAGAAACGCGAAGATTGCGGTGATCAAGTCAAATCGTTTGCACGAGCTTGACTGGTTTCGTGATGATTTTTCGCCACGATTTGCACCGGCAAAGCCCCTCGGTAGGAGAAGGACCGCAAGGGTTGGTAGCGCGCTCAAGATCTCATACGACATCATTGAGAACTCTGACTCCGATGCCGGGAGGCCCAGTGCGAAGAAGCAAAAGACTGCAGATGCACCAGCTCTGGAAGAGCCTGACAATGTCGAGTCCCCAAATCAAGACACGGAGGCTCCAAACGGGCTCGTACATGGATTGCGCGGCTCCGCAAGCAGCACTGCAACACCACATACTGCCAATATGGCTGAGAAGACGTTGGTCTCCAATGGCGAGGTCAACGGTGCGGGCAACATAGAGACCGCTCCCCAACTGCCTGAAACCCAGGCTCACGTCTCACAATTGGAAAAGGAAGCATCACCAACTGCGAACGACCTTGACGTGCAAGACCAAGATGCCCACCAAGGGGATTCGTTTGATCAGTCTGATCCGTCGCTTCTCATCACACCGTTTAGGACTACAGACAGTGGCCAGAGACAGCCACTTCAAGCTATAGCCTCCAGCGGTACAACGCAGGCTACACCTGTGCCAGATCTCAACCAGGGCACTGGTGGCAAGCCTCCTTCAAAGACAAAGATCTCTGACACGACATCGTTCTATCTCAGTAGGTTTGCACCAGAGCACAGGGCAACTCCACAGCAGCAATATCGACTTCTCTCAGCCAAGCCGGGCCGCAAGTCGAAGAGAGATCTAGAATTTCTGGCTCAACTTGAAAATCTCATTGGACCAAGGGGGCAGCTTTCCAGCGCTGCGCATAAATTCAAGCCTACTGAAATCCCTGATCACGCGGCTTTTGCTACTGGAACTCCTCCTGATGTTCGTCACATTGCTGCGAGACCATCTTCAGTGCACAGGCCGGAAGCTATCGAGAAGGCAGATCAGAAGACCAGCAGTGCTCCTCTGACGAATGGCCGCGGCGCTGCAGTCCATCACTCACCCGCTGTTCAACAACAGGCGCCCTCCACTCCACAGCAGAAACATGTCATCCCTTCGAAGTCTTCAGCCAATGACGCACAGGCTGCCGAGACACCTGCCTCTGGAAAGAGGAGCATATCTGCCATGGAGCAATCGATTGATCTTGAGTCCTCTGACGGCAGCGAGACTGACAATGAAGACTGGACAGCGCCATCTCTTGCTGCAGCTTCGAGCGCCGCTCCTAAGTCCACAAGTGAAGCCTCGAGGCTTGATTTGCAAAAGGGGATGCAACCGACCTTTCGACCACCTTCTGCTCGAGCCTCACTCAAACCCAAATCCATGGTCACGCCCAATTCCAGGAATGAATACTTCACTACTGCCTATGTTGATGCTCACCCGGACGAGACGTTCTATCATGTTGGTGCAGGCCGTTGGAAGCCTGGTATGCCGCCTGCAGACAGTTATCACAAGACGTTCCGTGGTCCTGGCGCACGAGAAGCATCATCACAGCGCAAGCAGACTATGTCAATAACGTCAAATCGCACAGAACTTCAGGGACATAACGAATCTGTGAATACTAGCTCCAGCGACATACCACCAGCCTCGGCAAGCAATGCCCCGTCACCTGTCCAGACTCAGGGCACCCCAATGAGTGTAGTACCACCTGCGTGGCAAGCCTCTCCTTTGATGATTGTTCGCCCTTACGATGCGCCCCAGGAGAGCACGAAAGAGGTTGTTCCCACGCCTAACGGTGTTGAGCCTCGTTCTGCGGCTCGCACAAATGTCATCAACACGTCGGACCGAGAGCAGCTATCAGATGGCAATGATGACGTTTATGGAGACCTTGGGAACGAGGATCCCGCGGATGGCACCTTTGGAGAGGATCCAGTCGCTGATGATGAAATGGATATGGATATCTCCGAGCAGGCCGGTGTCGAGATCGCAGAGGTAGCGCCGACTCGTGCGCTGAAGACTACAACGAAGAAGAAACATGGTCCGCCTCGACTTGGTGGTAGCACTCAGCTGCAACGTCACGAGCTCATACTTAGCGCAGTGCGGCAATGTGGAGGCGTGTTTCCTGGTGACAGCGAAGTGTGGTACGTGCTCACAACAGCTTGGAGGAAGATGCACAACCGACTACCCGATAAGCACACTGTTGAGCGTGCTGTTGAGCAACTCATGACGGAGAAGAAGTTGAAGCGTTTTCGATTTCAGTTCAAATCGAAGCACAGCGCTGTAATCACCAAGCAGATTTTGGCTGATCCTTCGGTCAGTGCAGAGGACGAAATCGTCACAGAAATGCGAAAGAAGATGATGAAATGCTATCCCCTGCAGTATCTTCCGGAAGAAGTCGAAATCGATGATGAGCTGCGGGAGACAGCGAGTTACAAGTTTGGGCGCAAAAAGGCGAAGAACGGAGATGTCAAGCTCTCGCAGAATACTGTGACTTACCTGAAGCGTCGCTATGAGGAATTTCCCGAGGATCCAGATCTAGTCGTTCATCAGACTGCAGATGCTGCTGCCCGAGCGGACCGAGAGGCCCAGAGCAGAGGCTTCGCCAACGCTCAAGCTCTTCGGAAGCATATGCAGGAGGTGCACAATGAGCAGAAGAACAGAGCCAATCTGAAGCATCAAGGGAGAAGGCGCAAAGATCAGAGAGAAGCCGCCCTGGAAGATGCGGAAATTGCTGCAGATATCGCGGCTGAAGAAGAAGAACTTTTGGGAAATGCAGCGGGACAGATTCAGCTGGATAATTATCAGCACGACCTTTCCGCTGCTATGGAACCTCGCCCGCCAGGCTACAAGGCCAACATCTCGCAGGAGATGAAATTTGACAATGTACTGCCTAGGGGCAAATCCGCGCGGCCAGTGCGACAGACGAGAAGACCGCTTGGCTCAATTCGTGCGCCTGCACCAAAGCCACCTCGTAGAGTCTGGTGGGAAGACGACAGGAGGATGTGTGAGATTGCAGCGGCACATCTCATGTCTCCTGCGCAAATGTTCACTCCAAGCAATGGCACGTTCGGTACCAGTGGACGTGGCTTGACACAACAAACTGTCAACTGGCGTGCAGCACCTGGAACACTGTCCAGCGAGCAGTATCAGAGAGAGACCGCTCGTGTTATTGCTCAGCTCAAAAAAGGAGATCAGCAGGCCAGTGGCGGAGCAGCTTCGGCTTCGACGACGATTGTCACGCTCAAGGTTCCTAAGGAGAAGCTCGATGCGATAGTGTCGTCCGAGCCCAGACCTGCAGTTCCGCCTCTGCTTGATGACGACGATGGATCAGTCTTTGAAGCAGCGCCTACGCCAAGTTCTGTAGCAATCACTCCTGAGCCGGAGCCGGAACCAGAGCCTCCCAAGAAGCGTAGAAGGTATACATCGAGGAAGAAACGACAAGCAGGCGGCGATGGCGCGGCTCACGATTCCGACGAGGACTTTGTACCTGCTGCGGTCGCAGATAATCTTGATGACCGGCCGCCTGCTAAACTTCCGAGAGTCAAAGGGTCAGGCGCACGCGGAATCAAGAAGGCATTCACTACAAGGGACCGTCAAGCTCACCAGGACTTCAAAGATGTCGATCGGCTCGTGATTGCAATCGCACTTGTCAGTGCCGTAGCTGGAGGCGTAAACCAGGACAAACTCAGCTGGAATTTGATCGCTCATGCGTTGAGCTATCGATACGAGGGCGAATTCTTGCGGCGTCGCTGGGGCCATTATGTGCGTAGCCGCAAACCCGATGTGGAACAGCTGCGCGATGACATCCGGCAACCTTTTCTCGAGGCCTACGAGCGTGGCGAGCTTCCTGTCGTTAATTTTCAAGCTTCGCACGAGACAGACTGGCCAGCAGTTTTGGAGTGGGTGCAGACAACTATTCCGATGAACATGTCGCTCACGGTCGATGAGCATCCTGATGTTCCCGATCTTCCTGCCTCGAAAGAATTGGTAGAGGAACACTTCACAGTCGAAGAACGAGGGCAGGTATTCGAGCTGAACAAGGACGACTACTTCACGACTATCACGGACCAGAACCGGAGACACTTGGCGCAACGATACGTCTTGGGTAACCTGCTGCCCGGCGAGACCAAGCCTTCTGAGGATACGAATAGAGATTTGCTTCTTGCCAAATCATGGGTCCGCGCTGTAGCAATGACGAAGCAACATAGCTACAATGCTGAACAGGCGGCTCGAAAGATCAGCGTACTTGGCACCAAGGTTCTCAAGCAAGTTGCCGAAGAAATGGTCGAGTCGAAGATGTTTCTCCAAGACAAGAAAGGCAGGCACCAGCCAGGTCGGAACTTTCAAATCCACCACGAAGTCTTGATACAATTCCGCAGATGGCCAGCCACGAAGGAATGTGACGAGCACCGATACTTGTGTGCTTTGGCGCACTCATGGTCCAGGATCAACGACTACTTCAAGCAGACCGACGCCTTACCTCTCATCCCGGTCACGTCTGATCAGGACTATATCATTTTGACTAATCTCTGCGCAACCGGCATGGTCAGATGTAGTGTGATCCTACCGGAGACGAAGCAGGAATTCGACGCACCACCTCCAAAGCTCTCGCCATGGGGATACTCTGGCACCAATTATCAGACCAAACGCGCCAACCAAGATCAACTGAAGTTCGATCTCGTCTATGTCAAGAATGCCAACTACAAGTATGTCCCGGAGCTGAGGAATGACGTTCCGATTCCACTGGCGCCCCAGGTTGTCGAAGGCGAGATTGGCCCACGCATACCTTTCTGGGTTGATATTCACGGGAACCTCATCGATGACATCTGGGATATGTGCTTGAGATCAATTCTGCACCTGGTGGTTTTCCGCTCCGGTGAACGTGCTGTCACGATGCAGCAAGCGCACAATCACAAGCTGTGGCAGTGGGAGATCGAATTGATATTACACTGGATGGAGCAGACAGGCTTGGCTCGGAGATGTGGTGCTGGTGCAGAGATTGACGGCATTTGGACTGGCGGGTGGACAGCTGGCGACTGGTGGTTTTGCGCTTTCTTGCCTGAGATGATTACGTGGGAGGCTCCAATGCAGAGTGGGTTGGCTGAGCTCGATTGAGCAGCGAGAGTGTTGTATCAGTAATACGCGTTGTAACAATCACCGGGGGCTTTATGGGGAGGCGATTCGGACTTCAATTGATACCCCGAGCCCAAGGATAAACAGGGCTGCAATTAAGAATTGTACTTGATATGCTTTGACCAAATAGTTTGCTTGTGCTATGTGCTAAACCAACCAATGCTACCGGATATTTGCCACACCCAACCCCGCTAACGATGCTTGCCCACGATCCGCTTCATTTCTAGATATAATACTGCCGCCACCGTGTATAACGAAATCGATCAATACCCTAGACACATCCAGAGAGGGATGGAAACGTCCAGGGAAACGCCTCGACATCCTTCTTTGCCTTTTTGCTGCGCTTTTGATCGACTCCCGAGCGAATCGAGCTGGCTGCGGAGCTCGTCAGCCCATGCTTGGAGCCAGTGACCCATGGGTATGCTGACATGGAAGACACGAATTCGCGTGTCGAGCGCTTGCTTGCTGTGGAGGTTGCACGGGAGGTGTTGTTGGATTTTTTCTCCGACTTGCTGGACCGCGAGAGGAATGACTTGTAGTCTCGGCGCGTGCTGGATGTGGTGGATTTCTGCGAGTAGAGGGAGCTGGCGCTGTCGGACTGGAGGGCCGGGTGGAGGAGGTGGTTTGTTGCGTGCTTTGGGTTGGTGTTTTCGGCGGGCGTGGTGTCTTGCATGCCGGATTTGTGGAGGTTGGATTCGATTTTGCGGACGATGAACTCCATTGTGTGATGTGAAGGAGTGGTGGATGAATGGGGCTTTGGGACTGAAGACTTTTGGTGTTATTTGGTTTGCTGGGTGAAGTGATGGTCGTTGATGTTCTTTCTGGATGATGCAGGTCGCACAGCAAGGAATGCGGCTCGTTTTATACACAACAGTCGACGGTTCCGTTTATCTGCTTGTAGTGAAAGAGGATGGCACACATTGTCAGCCTTGTCAGCCTTGCCGGGCTGAGCACCAAGCCTCGCAAGCCATATCGCTGATAACGACTGTCGTCCCGGAAAATCGATTGGTGCATTAACTGCGGCTTCCCACGTGTGCGCTCGTGGTCGCCTTGTGGCTGCTACACAGATCAGCCCTACAATGCTTCGAAGCTGAAGCTTGAACAGAAGTGGCTTGCTCAGCAACGTGGCAGGCTATTGTGGGCGGTGATGATAACAGCTGAGCCGCGACGATGGCAGATGATGCCATTGGTCCATCGCGCAATCCGTAAGCCGTGGCTTACCTGATCCAGCAACCAAACTCCATGCGGATGATGCACTGATGTTCAAAGTTTTGACTACTGCACTTCGATTTCGGTATGGCCAATGGAGGCTCTTTGAGGCGCTCTCATCGATTGATTCAAGCATTTGCACATGCACTCTCGGGTCAAATTGCTTTGTATACAGAATGAATCGTGTTCTCGGGGTCTCCGTTCACCGTGAAGGTCGACCACGGCACATCTGGAGCAGTGCGTAACAACGACTCTTACAGAAAGCCTCATGCTGCTAAAAATGGCTGACACTCGACTCTGGACGCGTGGCCAGCTTGAATTATGGCGGGGGCTGCTGTTGCTCGTCTCGTGGAATGATAATCATTCTGCGCTACACATGCCTCGATCGTGAACGCATGGCCTGCTCATTGTAACGAACACTGCCCTGTCGGTGCTCTTGCCCGGCTTCTGCAGTTGTCTGCAGGTGAGGACCAATCACCATACCGTTTACTGGTATCTATCTCTCAGTCAGCCAGAGCCGCGGAGGGCCATAATCTGCTTACTCGTTCGTAGGACTCTGCCATGCCTATCCCTTCATTACGAGGTGCTCCGCTAGAAGTCTGGTTGACACGCGACAGTCGTAACGCTTCTCCTGCTTATTGCGCGTTGCTTCGACGCCCTGTCCAGGCCGAGAGCTAGACTTGATGCGGTCATCACTCTTGAGCAATGAGGTTTTCTCGTTCAAGGAACTTTGTTCCGAATCTGCAACATCGCATGTTGCTTTGTGTTTGGTCAGAAGCTTTGTGAGGCATGTCATGGTGTTGAAATGCGATTCTTCGGCAGTGGATCTTTGATTTCACGATGGAGTGCAGCTTCGGGCGTGGCAGAGATTTGGTCTTGAGTTTCCAGGCGAGACAAAGCATCTTATATCTACGTCCGCCAGAATCTCCGTCGTTCTGTTTGCAATGTCTGCACGGAATGCTAGTCCGCAGATAACCTGCCTGCGGAGCTCAGGTCAATCCATTGTCACCCCCAGGAGCATGCCAGCGGATGGGCGAGGCAGTGAGTTGTGTGGTGTGCTCATAGCAATATCGCAGTGATCAGTCATCGCGAGCCGGCGGTATTGGTGCCTACGTGGTAGAGGAGGATGAAGGAATCTGCCCGGAGGGGGCAGGATTTTGGTCCGTCAAAGCTGATTCCGAATCCCGAGCTTCACTCCGGTGTACTCCGCTCTTATGCCGCCCACTCCCTCGGTTTCATCTGTCAACAGCTTTTGTCGAGATTCGAGTTGCATTATGGTCGACCGCCCCTCAAACAGCAGACGTAATGGCAAGTTGGCTTCTTGTGAGCCATGCAGGAAGGCCAAGATTCGTTGCGATCACACTGTGAGAGATCCATTCGTCATTCATATCTCATCCTGCTCATCGTAGACGACTAGCGCCCAGTTTGTTCACGCTGCAAACAACGAGGCCAGGTAGCAAAATGTTTCTACCACCCAGCACCGCTCACAAAACCTCGAGCACCTCTGGTTCCTAACGGCGCGACAATCGTCTTCAACCAAAGTGGGACACCCTCGAGCACCTCCCAGGGCAGGCCAACACCAGCTGAGCGACTCTGTGATAATTCCATTGAGCATGCGCTTCGGGTAGAAAACGAGTCAGATAGACGGCAAGCTCAATTCGAGAGCCATGAGACTACAAACAGACGTCATTTAGAGGGCACGATAGAGAATCTGCGGCAACTTCGACACATAGAAGAGGTGTCCCGGCTAGTGTCGACCTATGCAAGCGAGGCAACAGTAGCACTCGTGCCTGGCATACTCGTGCAGTATGCTGCTTCGACTCTCTCTGAGACTGTGAAAAAGTTCTCACTTCGGCAAGATCAAGATTCCCACAACGGCATTCATCTGTTGGCGGACATGGTCCTTCGATCGACATCTGCTAAATTGGATATACAGCCCGACCATGATTATCGAACCTTTGTTGACATGTTCACTGGAGATAACCTTCGTCTGGAGATGCTGGGTCTGATCTATACTATTGCGGCCAAATCTCATGGTCACAATCTTCCGATAGCAGTCGAGCAGGATTATCGCCTTTTACAGTCACTATTCATGGCCGCCCAATCCTGCTTGTATCTGGCACGTGAGCTGGCCCCCACTGTGAACGATGTCATGATATGGTTGTCATTCGAGCTCACAAGATTATATACAGTTGTGCAAGGCGACTCACATCCAAACGTATGGAGATCTCTAGGTGATCTCACTTCAGATGCCTACATCATGGGCATTCATCGCGAATCCAAAGCAGCTAGCGGCACACCGTTTTGGCTCGCAGAGTGTAGGAGAAAGGATTGGGCGGGTAAGAACACCAGGTGCCTGGGTTCGTGACTCCAAACACTGACATTTTCTCTAGTAATTTACCAATGGGACAAATTCGGGGCCAAGTTATTCGACAGACCACCACGCATGCTCGAAAGCTATTCTGACTGCAAACTGCCACTCAATCTAGACGAACATGAGCTTCTGGGAGATCCTGCCACTCTGCGGGACGCGCGGAGTAGATTGACCGCGGCCGGCTGGAACCCGGACGGCTTATACTGCAGCACTACCTGGTGCCGCTTGCGATACATGGCGAGCGTAATTCAGGAGAAAGTGATAGCATACGACTACCAACCCCTCACACCTGACTCTACTCGTGAGTTGCTGGCACTCGACGAACAGTCAAAGGCATTCTGGAACTCTCTACCTGAAGCTCTGAGATACCAGCCAGATGTCTGGCGTACAACAAAAATACGGCCCAAGCAATGTTTAATGTTGGCTGTTGTGTATTTGCTTCACCTACAAATCAGTTTCCGCATCCACCGCAAACTGATGCGGTCCGACCCTCTCCAGGCAGCGAAAGCTCTCGAGATTGCAAGCCTGATCGTAGGCACTTTCAACCATCTTTCGCAAGCGCGAGATCGCAGCACCTTTCTGCGATTCGACAACTCGTATGTCATGCTGGACTATGGCCAGTCTGCCGCGGCCATGATGGTCGAAGCCCTTTCTAAGAAAGGGTTCCAACATTGGCCTCAAGATATCGGTCGCTCGAAGCTCATTCGCGCTTCGTCTGTGCTGGTATCTAATCTCGAGAGCATATGTCAGCCCGGAGAATCGAATTATGCGGTCTGCACGCGGGCTGCTCGAACAATTTCACGAGCTGTAGATGAGATTCTTGATTCCGACGCAACTACAACAGAGAGCGGCCATTCGCGACAAAGTGCGCAGACAAGTACCGTGGATCCATCAGGACATAGCGCCACGCCCCTTCATCCGACCACGAATACCTTCGACTCCGGATTGGTCCCCGAAGAGCACAATAGCCTTGATGGTCTGGATTTCTCAGAACTGGATTCTTGGCTGAGGAGCGTGGTTCGGACGGGAGTCGGCGCAGATTACACCTTCTAGATGGGAACAGGGGCATCTGCTGCGAATGCGCCAAATCACTTTAACAATGAAGACCCGAAAACGTTAAACACATACCGGAGAGAGAATGGCATTGTTGGGCAGCTGAAACAGAGTTCCTGTAATGTGGGTTGGAGACGAGATTGCGTGCATAGCAATTTACATCGACAGTGATTACGACAAGTACCTAGGCAGTTGCTAATAAAGTTGTATTATTACACTAATTCTACAAATTCATGATTCATGCTTGGTCGTTTGAGCTTGTTCGTCCAGTATGCTGGGTTAAAAGAATCATCAAGGTCTTAATCGTGTCATCGCTGCGGGCCGGGAGAGCGAAACTGCGCCACGCTGTATTCACACTTAGAGCCTATCTTATACCGTGGCTTCTTCATCCGTCTCTGTCTCTTTCTCCATGTCCGATCCATGTTGCGACGCACTTTCGTCGTTCTGTTTCTGCTCTTCGACCGGCACGTCGAACGTCCCACGCTTGCTGCTTCCATCGGGAACGTGAAAGCGTCGATCTACACGCACGGCCAGGAAGAAATAAAGGATGATGATCTCCAGCACGAAGAAGAAGATGTAGAAGGACGCCTTCGAGTGATACCAGGCTGGCTTGTTGATTGGTCGCGGCGCCTGCCAATTGACACCCGCCTTGAATCCGGCTCCAAGAGTGCACAGTGCGCTGGAGGTGGCCAGGATCAGACTTTTCGCCATCATGCTACCAGATCCGAATGTTAGTGCATTCTTGGACTTTGGTAAAACGTGTGTGAGTGCAAGGAGCACCAGGGGAAGGGCGGCGACTACCAGCAAGTACGTAATTGCAGCCAGCTGGACATCGCGACAGATGGTCCGTAGATGTGTGTCGAGGGTGTAGAAGCTCAGGACGATGAAGACGATGACCAGGACCAGCGCCAGCGCCACCAGCACATATATGATTTTGAAGAAGTTTCGGAAGAGTGGATGCCAGCCAATCTCAGGTTGTCGCGCCCGAATGATGCGTTGGACGAAGAGAAGATCCACGATGTACACGATCAGGATTCCTGCATTGACAAAGATCATGGATGCGATCGAAAGCGAGACGTTTGTGGGATGGTATGCGACTCCTAATCGCAGTGAAAGTGTCAAGATCCGTGCCATGGAGAAACCGAACAATAGGCCGGAGAGGAGGAACTTGTGGCCTTTTCGTCTGTTTGATTGCAGTATTGTCATGTTGGCGACTGCAGATCCAACGTAACAGACCAGAAGTACAGAGGCTATGGGAACATCTGGTATGGGCGTGGCTTTCCCACCCACGCCAGCTACTGGCGATGGGTATGGAGGCTGCCAGATACAGTCAGTGTGGTGTCAGTCTCCAAAGAGCTCATGGCCACCTACTCCTTGTGGTCGCTCCATTGTGCTGTGATATCGGATCTGCGAGTAACGTTGCTGTAGAGTTTGTGTATGCGGCAACACAAGATGCTGTATGGTTGCAGCTGCAGACGTGGTGCTACTGGGACATGATATACGAAGCCATCACCTACCGTGACGGCAGCCAGCACGGAGTTTACACAGGGCGCTGACTGCGCTAGAGACGTCGAGACCTCACTACATCCGGTGTGAGGGACCATCTCTTTCTGTTGTTGGTGTGATTGGCATCGCGGTAGCGTTGCTTCTTTCGTCCGCTCTCCGTCCGAAGCCGAAAGGTGTCGGGCCATGGCGTCATCCACCTCCCCATTTGATTCAGCGCGTAAGCGAAACGATCCTTCGTGATTTCACGCTCCCGTCCGGACTTCTTTCGCGCTGGATTTTCGTCCGAGGCCATCGCCGCAACAAACAATGGACCGCGTCCACGCCGGCGGAGAGAGCGAATCGCCACAGGGAGACCTCAAACGCATTCGTAAGGGCACCAAGAGCTGTGTTGAATGTGAGTCCTCCCGAGCCCTGGCATCGCCCTGAGACGACATTCATTCATTCTTCTTCAGGCAGACAGCGGAAGATCCGATGTCTCTGGCGAGACGAAGGTGACAGTGTGTGGTATGCATTCACTGTGACATGTGTACATTGCTACACCCCCTGACTGCGATAGCACATCATGTCGGCAGCGCGGCCGAAACTGCGTGCCGCAATTGTACACGCGCCGCAACACCAATTCAACCAAAGTCAGCTCCAAGGACCGGATCGCTCGTCTGGAGGCGCAGCTTGCCAATATCACCGCCACTGTACAAAGCAGATCGCAAGCCTCACCTCCCGGCGCAATCAACGCGGCGAGTGAAACCGCTATCCCTGTATTCGATGAGCATGAATCCGACACGGATGAGCAGTCGATGCACGTGGTGGGATCGCAGCCACCAGAGCACCTCCGTATTCTGTTCGACAACGCTCTGATCGGTCCTGATGAGCGAGCACCAGAGTTCGGAAGCCGCTCCACTGAAAAACCTGCTTGTTCGATCCGCTACCGTGACCAAGCGCGGGCAAAGCTGCAGACACTGGTGCCATCGAGAGACGATGTTGTCGCTGTCTCCTCATACGCCGTGCCATGGATGAGCTTGTACTATGAGCTTTTCCCTGCGACTTCCGCAACGCCAAACCGTGATGAGATGGTGAACCAGCATGAGAATATGCTGAAACCGGATGCGGATCCCGTCAGAATTGCCTCTTTCTTGCTGTCCTTTGCCATGACAGCCCGGCAGATCCCGCCTGACGAACACCGAACTGTTCTACAAGGTGATTTTATACATGGTGATCTGTAATGATTGAGTGCTTCAAGCATCTGACAACTCCGACAGGCCTGAAAAACATTGATAGCTACGTTAAGTCGGTAATGGCCGTTGTAGACGCCGTCATCGTATCGCATACAGGTATTGCTTCAACAGTCGAGGGCATGTCTGTTACGATCCTATTCCTGCGGCTTCAATTCGGTAAGCATGCCCTCGTTGTCGATATCATGGTCATGTCACTGCACGCTCCGGGAGTCCATGAGCACGGTGATGTTGGAGTGCCTGCACCTACTTACTCATGTTCGAATTTCAGGTTTCGGGCAAAGCAGACCATTATGGCTCACACTGCGGAGAATTGTCGCTCTGGCGGAGCTGAGTGGTTTACCGCGCGCGTGGTACAATTCGCAGAATGATCCGACTAGACGCGACCCCGATGCAATCGCACCATCGCTTGGGACAACCGGCAAAGAGGCACTTTGGGAAACTATCTGTGCCACTGATCGTCTCGCTAGTATGATGTTCAACTTACCAGCAGCCACTTCCACACATAAATTCCCACCTCGGCCGCTCGTCGATGCCAACGGAATGGTCCGCGTGCAACGATTCATGTTTCAGCTTGCTGGCATCTCGATGCATGTCACCGAATTGGACGAAGGCTACATGTGTGGGCAGTCGGTTGAAGACTTGTACCAGAAGGTCCTTGCGGCAGACAAAGAACTTCGTGCTCTAAAGGCACTCACGCCTGTAAGCTGGTGGCAGGAGTCCTCAGAGTATCTATCCGCATCTCTTCTGGTCCAGTTCTGGCACTGTTATTTCACCGCCAGGTACGTCGCCGTTACCCTTCCATATCCCGTCCCTCGCAATAGATCTGGCAACGGGTATCATCCCATTCCACGTCTCGTCTTTGCTAATGATCTTCAGATTACACCTGCACACAGCAATGGCACAAGACGAGCATGATCAATATGCCTACAGCCGTATGCAATGTCTCGAGGCTTGTCATGCTTTGGCTCGACGTTACTCGCACGTCCGACGTGCACTTCCTCCAGGTTTCTTCCTCTGTAGAATAGTAGACATGCAGGTCTTCACGGCTGCGGTCTATCTACTCCTTTCATCCTTTGATCGCGATCCTTTGCAGAGGCAGGACGAGAAGTCCCGGCTTCAAAGTGTTGAGCAGATTGTCATAACTATGGAGTTCGTATCTGGGCAGTCGGGCAGCGACTTCGCACGGGATGCTGCCAACGCGCTCAAGGGGCTGATTTCGCACTTGAGCAAGCCGACGAATACGAATGAACCAGGCCTGACGTTGCGAGTCCCGCTCCTAGGAAGCATACATGTTGGTCGACGGATGGGAAGCTCCTCGATGCCAAGTTCAGTGACTCCTCCACAGCCCTCGACCACGTCCACCACTGGCATGAATGGTACTGCAAGTAGCGGTCAACACATTGCTAATGCAATTTACAATGCTGCGCCATATCAGCCCTGGATGCAACTTGACGTTGGTGATGCCTTCCAGGATCCATTCTTTGCCGACGATCCAGCATTGCTTGATCAATGGGCGAATATGAACAACACTATACCGATGCTCAACGACATGGAAATGTACAACCAGGCGATAAGGCACATCTGATACTTGCTGGAAATGCTTCTTCCGCGCCTACGACTACGACACCGGTATCCTGGTCAACATAACAGACAAAGGATAGCAAAAGTCGGCCATGAGATGACAGATCCATTACAAATAACAGATAATCGGGCTACACCCCTACAATATGGCAGTTCTGGACGATCTAGCTGCTTTCCGCACCCCGCACCACGAGCTTATGCTTCTCGTCAACACCAAGCCACATCAAGTCTGGCCTGGAATAATGGCCAGAGGCGTCTGCGAAGGTCTTTGTCTTTGTGACGAGGCTAAGATCCAAATCTGCGATCAGAAGCTTTTCGTTCGGATTATCGGTTGGGCTGAGAATGCGTCCATCCGGTCCTATGACACAAGAGCTTCCCTGGATTGGATGCCCCATGATTGGTGAGCCTGATGTGCCCATTGCTTGTATGCCAGCCTCACTGATGACTGTGGTGCAGTGTAGCACAAAAGCCTGAGACTCCATTGCGTAGGATTGAGAAGCATTGCGGCACCCTGCCTACATGTCAGCTCTTGCTTGATTAGTGCTGCGACCGGTACGGACCTTCAACGGACATGGAATAAAATCCTGGACTGCCTTCGATGAATCCGTCGAGTGGCGGCCATGCTCCAACATGAATCTGTTCGCTTTGCGTGAATGTGTAGAATTTCAAAAGTGGCTGGATGTGTTCCCAGCACGAGAGTCCTCCTACTCTTCCCACTTCTGGAATGTCAACTACCTTGCTCAGGCAGCTCTGAGCGCCGGTGGCGTCACCGAAAATGGTGCGTTCCATGTGGGTTGGCTTCATCTTGCGTCGGGTCATCTTGATTTCGCCGGTCTCGCTGATCAATGCCTGAGCGATGTAAACTGATTCCCCATCGCGCTCGGAGAAGCCCAGGGAAACATTGATCTGGTTTTCGGCGGCAGCCGCGCAGATGCGCTTCATCTCTGCGCCGTCCACCTTCAAGGAATTGTGGACATACTTGGTTCCAAGATCGAAGTCGACCGGACGGGACCAGATCCAAGCGGGATATCTGTTCTTGACATCAGATTTCATTTTGCGGTCTTGCAGGCATCGTCGACAAGATACCCAGGAATCCAGCACTCTGGAAATGCCACGAGCTTAGCCCCAGCTTCAGCGGCCTCTTTGACGATATTGATCGTCTTCTGGACTGTCCCTTCCAGATCCAGCCATAGAGGCTCGTGCTGTGTAACCTAGACGAATGCATCAGCGAATCTGCTAAACAGTATGAGTGACAGATCTAGTTACCGCAACGCGGACCGTTGGGGCCATTGCCGTCAAACTTGGAAGTTTCAGTAGCAGTGAAGGAATGTCGCCGATTCCAATCGTCAAGCCAGGATGAGAGCACGTTCTCTGGAAATATCCCGCTATATGTAATCGATGTCCTGTTTATACGATCACTCGTGCCAGGGAAGAAGACATGATAGCCATCAAGAGCGCTGGCGGGGCAATTCCGTGATAAGCGGGGCATTCACCACACACTCAGCCCTAGACCAGGATCGTCTCAAGTCTAGAAAAGACGCCTCCTCCCCCACTTCAGCTGTGTCGTAGTACATCTGCAACCCTGCATTCGGCTTTGTCCAGAACACACTAACCTCTAGTCACCCAGAAATGGCAATTGCCGTGTTGCAAGATAACAATAGTGACGATAACGCAGTTGACCAAGTGGTCTTGCAATCGAGATGACGCCCAAGATCGCGTTTCTCCGCTTTCCAGCCTTGACCTCCAAGATAAAGTACGCGGAATTGACAGCTGAACTTTGCGTTAAAGTTCGGTTCGTGCCTGGCAACACCGCATCAGAGTCGGAAATTCTTCCGCAGGCGTGAGCAAATCAACGCTCGGACATTGATAAGTATGTCGAAGCTGCTTGGAGTGCTGTCTCACGGGTAAGCTATTTGTGGCAACAAGAAGGCCAGAGAAAAAGGGCACATACTGCAAATATGGCAGAAACGAGAGTGCTGGAGCACGCGATCCCGCCGCACCTCCGCACCGAACGCACGATACCGGCTAAGACGCCTGAGAATTTTATGCCTCCTTTCCCGGCGTATACTTGTCGGTTTCCTGAAACGGCAAAAGATCTTGTGATGGCCGTTATTGGTGTCCAGCACAAAGGCGATGTGAAACTGCAAGGACCGGATTACGAGAAGCTCGTCTTGTTTGTGGAGAAAGGAACAGAGCGATCAAGGCCGAAGTATTGGGAAGCAGCAGCAGTGACTGATCATCGTGGATTTCAGAACCAAGTCGTCATTCCATACTGGCAGGCTATCACCGATTTCGAGCAATGGAAAGTCGACAGCGGATTCGACGAGTGGTGGGCCAGCCTCAAAGCAGAACCCGAACGCGGCTGGTTTGTCGAGATCTTCTTGCCAAGTCTCGATCGTTTCGAGACCGTCTTTTCCGACCACGTAGTGCCCGAAGGCGCTGCTTTTATGCGTTCTGCCATGTCTGGAGAGATGCAGCAGCACGTCTATTGGGGCTCCATGCGGGACAGATTGCCAGCAGCGCAGACGGATCACCTCACTGGCGAACGAGCCTTCCCCAAGTCTGCGACGGAACGCGCTGAGAAGGGCGATACAAAGGGAAAGCGTGTGCGTGTGTCCGGTCGACAGAACCTTGCCATCATCCGGAGTGGACAAGACTGGTCCAACACCACGCCACATGAACGCAAATTGTATCTCGAGACCATGCATCCCGTCTTGACCAAAGGCATGATGTTCCTGCGAGACGAAGGCGAAGAAGTCGGCTGCATCAGCAACCGCTTCATGGATTGCATGCATAAGACATCGCCGGGACAGATCACAGAGCGAACGTTCGGACTCGCCTATTTCGATGAACTGTCCAATCTGGAGAAGTGGAGCAAGCAGCACAAGACGCATCTGGACATTTTTGGTCGCTTCCTCCAGTACGCGAAGGAGCTGGAGAATAATGTTTCGCTGCGCCTGTTTCATGAGGTCATGGTTGTGAAGCCCGAACAACAATTCTTTGAGTACATAGGGTGTCACGACACCACGGGTATGCTGGCTTCTTTGTGAAGCTGACGAATGATATATACAGCAGCCTGACTTTCCATTCAACTTTTACGCATTGGCTGTTGAAGCATGATAAGATGAATCAAAGACGAATGTGTTCGCTCAAGGCTGACCAGGCCAGACTTCAGCCGCTATGCTCCTCACAAGCTGGAGCTTCTTTTGCATATCCTCCCGCTGCAAAGAGTTGCCCTCGGCATGCGAAGCAAACCCACACTGAGGGGACACGGATAGTCGGTTGAGCGCCTCCTCCCGTGTCTGTCCCGAGCCTTCGGCAACAAAATCGGCAGCCTTGTACACTCGCGCGACCATGTCTTTTTGGTTCTCCAACTCGGGGAACTTGGACGTGACGACGCCGAGGACAACATTCTTGTGCTTTGGTAGATACTTCAGCGGCTCGAACCCACCGGCTCGCTCGGTGTCGTATTCGAGGTAGTACGTCGACACGTTGAGATCGTTGAAGAGCTTCGTGGCGATGCGGTCGTATGCGCCCTCAGAGAAGTGTTTGCTGCCCATGTAGTTTCCTCTGCACAGGTGGATGCCCATGTGGAAGTCTTCTGGGACTTTCAGGCAGTCGTTGTAGAATTTGATGTAGGCATCCAGCTGCTCTTCGGCGGTCTGGAAGTTCTCCTTGTCGTTCTTCCAGCCCTCGAGCATGGCTTCGGAGCAGAAGTAGGCCCTGTGGGATGATCAGTCGGGCCTTCAGACATCGATCCGCTCTCGATCTCGATTGGATATTGCTTCCGACTCATGATAGCACCGATTGAACTTGCCACGAAAAGCCCTCAGCATGTTGAAACAGACTTACAAGTTTGGGTCATCGACCTGTGCGTTGCGCAGTCCTGCATCATAAAGAATCTTGAGTTCGATCTGGTACGCCTTGGCAAGGTCCGCGAAATATTCATCGTCGCTTGCGTAAACGCCTGGTAAGTATGCCTTGTTGGGGCCATATCTGAAGTGATACCACGATGGACTCGTCATCGTGAGCTTGATCTTCGACCATTGGTCCTTCGGCAGGATGCTCTTCATATATTCCAGCTCCGGCAGGAACGTCGACTTTCCGGTGTGGGAAAGTTTGCCCACGGCGACGGTGACTTGGTTCGGAATAGTCTTCGCATGCATGAAAGACTTCACGTCTGACAGGTGGGTCAGTCTTATGGCTTACGTGCATTCACTTTACTGTGGAGGCGTGCGAGGTGATGTACCTGGCGCATAGGCTCGGAAGATGGACTGATCGTAGCCTCCTTCGCGAAGATTGATCTCCTCCATGCCATTCAAAGTCTCCATGAAGGTGCCCCAGAATTGATGGCGACTGTACTCGCCATTGGTGATGGAATGGATGCCGCATTCTTGCTGGAGGCTGACGATGTCTTTGATGGCCTGTTGCTCGATCGGAACTAGCTCCTCTGGCTTCGCGGAGCCATCAGCAACAGCGTATCGCTTCTTGACCAACTCATCTGGTCTGAGAAGAGATCCGATGTGCTCCGCTCGGAAAGGAGGGTTTCTTGGAGGGGCAGACATGGTTGTAAAGTGTATAAGACAGACTAACGGCACTGGATGACCTTGATGGAAGTCAATGTTATGGAGGATCACATAGACTCGGACAATGCAGAGATTGTTTGAAACACCCCGCAGCGCCTTCTCGGCTGGTAAGAGTGGATGTACTTGTGTTCAAGTGGACGCCGATGTTGGTCTACAGCCACGCGCGGTGGGGCTGAGGCCCCACCTTTGCTGTTTTGGCTGTTTCGCGTGGGTCTATGGGATAACTTGTCCAGCCTGGGAGTCAGATATAGAGCAAGTGGCTTAAATCTGCAATACTAGCAGACCTTGGAATTTGAAGAATGCGAAGATTTGATCATATCGCATTGTCTCCTACACAAGTCATGTGAATTGCTTTAGGGGAGATGTCATTCCCAAATATTAGTAACACAGCCAATGTGGCCGTCCACAAGTGCATCAGATCACCCCAACATCGCTGTCCAGTCAACTGCACAGATTCGAAGAGCTACAGAGCCTAGCGGATGAGGGATAGTTGAACACCAGTGGTTTCGCGAAAGTAGTCAATCAGACATTATATCCGACCTTGGCAAAACATCGTGCGAATCGGATATAAACCTAGCAAGAGGTGTTACACTCGAAGTCGTGGCGATCACCCTGGATTTCACCCAGATGACCCAGAAATCCCTTTGTGATGACTTGGATCTTGTGTGTATTGCAAAGTCATCTCTGGAAGACAATGCGGGCAATGCTGTCTGAGGGAACACCCTTTCTTCCCTCGGAAGATGTTCGCTTCTCACAATGAGAATCCAACGTTCCTTTCAACTTCGCAGCCAAATCCTGGCCCAAGACAGTCGCAAAGTACTGCTATTGATGCTGAGTGACGATTCAAAGTAACAAGGACTCACTTTTACTTTTATTCCCCGCGGCCTCGATTCAATCAGTGGGGCCAGAGGAGTGACTTGGACGCTGAGTGGTATTAGCATCGTGCTTGAGATTAATCAACTCTGTAGCAATCCACAGATGCTCGATGCGCCCTGTTCCAGCTGGAAAGGATCGTGCAATCTTATGCACCGAGCTTGCCTTCACAAACATCCAAGTATCCGCATCATCGTGAACCATGGCTTATCGTCCAATCAATCTCAAAAGTATCGCAGCCCGCAATCCATCACCAAGACAACCTCCTCTAATCTTCAAACAGCTTTGCTGCCCCCAAGATGCCCGATTCCACTACCAAGGCCGATAAAACGAGCCTTTCCGACGAATAGAAGGAGCGGACTCTTGTTCCATGCCCGCCCGGCTGCCAGCCTTCGCGGGCATCCCCCCATTTTCGATGATCCATCGACCGTCATCGGGATCATATTGTCCCGGATGGAGGTACACGCATCTCAGATGCCGACAGCCCGAGCCAAATCTACATCTCTTGCGGACACATTCTCGACCCAGTGACGAACACGCCTGGCATTGCGGATCGGCGTCGCAGGCGATGCCGTGCGTGTAGCAATAAACACAGACGCAACGACGGTGCACAGTTGCGCGGCGAAATTCGTCCTCGCTCATGACCTCGGCCCGTGGACGTTTGGGTGGCCCGGCGCGGGAAACATAGCTTGGGGTGGTGTCTAGCATGTTGGGATTGCCTTCCACTTCCATTCGACTACCACTGGTGTTGCGCTCTTGGTGCCCATCCTTGGGTTTTGGGCGTGTCGAAGTATCCATCGAGATTGCTCGTGGAGTCGCCGATCCGTTCAGCGCGTCATGTGCAGGTGATAGCGGTGTTGGGCGGTCGATTTGCTGCTCGCGCAGATGACGCTCCGTTGAAGATGTCCAAAGCCCCTTCGGCTGTTGGACCGCGTGATTCGTCGCAGCCGAAGGAGTGCAAGGAGTGGCCACGGTATTGCTAACGGTAAGGATCTCTTCCGCTGCAGCTGGCGCTGGCTCCTTGCTGCTGTCTACCACCAACTCTGGATCGGATTTGATCTGTTGCAGAGCCCAGGCGTGTGGTTTGAGGCTTCTGGGGACCTGTGACGACGGCGGGAACTGCGATACCCATAGTCGCATTGCCGCACCACCATCCCCGGAATCATACGATTCGTAAGGCACTTCTCGCCCCCTAGACAATATTGCATCAGTGAGGACAGCTTAGTGCATTGTTCAGCTTGGTGTCTTACCTGGTTCCCAAAGTATTTCGAATGCTGGAATTTTCCAGGAAGACTGATCTCCCTGCGCATCTTCCCATCCTTGTTCTGTCGTTTCGATGACACCATTCATGTCACTGCCGCCACATTTCGACTCGTTCAAGTTTTGCGCCGCGTCCACATTGAGCGCTTCCCGCTGAGACTCCAACTCTCTCTCGTTTAGCTGCTCCTGAAGCGTATCACGCTGCGCCGTCACATCCTTCAGCTCGCTTTCTTTCTGCTCACATTGCTTCCGCAGCTCAGAGATGCACTTGTCCCTCTCGATGATCGCCGCGTCCTTGTCGCGGTTGATCTGCTCTTGGGCTTCGAGCGCTCCACGCAATGTAGCACATTCCTTGCGCGCTTCAGATAGTTCCGCCGCGAGCTGACCGTTTTCCTGCGCCGTTTGCTCGCTCATGTCCAATTTCTCGCGTAGCTCATCGATGGTCGCGTTTAGCCTTGTGCGATCCGAGTTGCTGTTTTCCAATCGGGATTGCAGGTCTCGGATATGCTGTACCACTTGGAGTAACGGTTCGCCGAGGCCGGATAGGTCCATGTTGTGGAACAAGCCGCTCTAGTACCTGCACACGTGAAGCTTCCCTGGTGACATGTCGCGGTCATTTCCTGGTGACTTTTGAGGCCGCCAGATGTGAAGGCGAGAGTGAAGGACAAATAGAAGTTCTTGGCATCGAAAAGAACTCGCAATCGTGGATACGACATGCAAACTTGTTTGCATCTGCAGTTGGCGGCTAGGAGGTTTACTCGTCCTCGCTTGGCGGTACTCTGCAGCTATCCGAGCGTATCACAACTCATGCAGAGCCGTTTCGATCTCTGTCAATCTCGTTAATGATAGCCAACCAACTGCGCTGCGAGCTCCGCTGGTATTTGCTGGGGCCTGAGGACACAAATGCTGTTGATTGGGTTATTGTCAGATATTTACAAGACGAGGCGCCTTCACTCGTCCTCTTGCATGCGATATATCTTCCATCCTGCAGTCGCAAGGACTCTCGGCACGCACTCCACCATGACACGATCGACGTCTTTCCAGTCCTGTGTCAGATCTCTCCATGGTACCAAGAAAGGAGTCGTTCGTTTCCCACTAGATCGAGGGCCCATTCTCCATTGCCTCTGTAATCTCTCAGCATTGAACCGCTCGTGCTCCATCTCGCTAAGCATGTCTAATTCTTCTACAGTGAATTCTGGTACGTGAACGAGTGGCTCCTTCCGGTCCTGGTCGAGCATGAAACAGTTGACTGCGCGAAGTTTACGCGGGATGTCGTCTGCCTGCGATCGCGTTGACTCTTTGAGTTCAGGAGCAAGTTCGTCCCAGTCGTACATGCTGGGATCGGATTCAAGCTCAGCCTTCTCCGTTGGCGTCCTTGCCATTTCCACTCGCTTCTTCTTGTACGCCACGAAAAGCCCTTGGGCCAAGCGTTCGCGCAGCTGGGGTGGGAGCTTAGGCGATCGCAGAAAAGACATGAATATCCTTCCATCGACATGGAGCTGGATCTGCTCCTCCGGTGGGAGGGCAGACACATCGAATTTGGTTTTGTGCGAGAGGCGACTGGTGCTCAGAATCTTGTCAAGTGACCGCAGACCATGTTTGAAGGAAGGAACAAGCAGGAGAGCATGCAATACTGCATCGTCAATTTTGATCGTCCCGTCCACTTCCAGATGCGGGAATTTCTGCTTCAACATTTGTCGCAGCATCAGCGCTCTGCGTATCGGGAACATCTTGTCGAATTGACCGGTCTGGTTCGGTCCGAGAATTCGCACGACACCGTGCACGCTGTCAAGAAGCTGGGATTCATCAACCATACGTCTCTCACCAATCTCTGCTACTGTCGGGGTAGGTGTGCCATCCATTTGAAAGCTCGGTGGTTCCTGATTTACCAAGAAGAAGAGAAGCGGATGACCTAGGGAACGGACGTGGCCGCGATCGGTAAAGTGCCCGTCTCGCATCATTACCAGAAAGTTGTTGAGCAGTTCGTTGCGAGGCTCAAGGATAGATTCGAAGTTCTCGAAGCACACGACTGTCAGTAGGCCACTGGCGGTATTATCTCTGATTGTGTGACAAAGTGCGATGAGATCTTCGAGGCGAAGCAGGCGGCCATTGAACGTCAGCTGTTTCACGTTCGCATTCTGCGAGAAGTGTTTCGCGAGGTTCGCAGCGACAAACTTTTTGCCAGATCCGGGAGGACCCAGTATCCCGATCGACGTGGGTTGAGATGTCTCGAAAGTCAAACGCTCCTGCACTGCATCAACGATCGCGCGTAGGCTTTCCTGCTCAGATCTTTCGACGCTGAGCAAATTGCCGAAGCGTTGTGCTGGGCATCGCGCCAATGTTTTGTCTGGACCCAAGGTGACAATTTGTCGCGCCACCTCGGCAGGGTCACCAGTCACTGCGTCAAATATTCTCCAGCTGTCACCAGAACTGATGCGCCCGGAAGGTATGCTCACTGAAGAGAATTTCTTCTCTGCCGCGAGCTGTTCGAGAATCTGCTTGATTGGATAATTCGGTGCAGCGTCCTCTGCTGTTGCCACGAAGCCATTCGCCTCCATGGCTTTCGAGGCAGATATGCCCAGCCGGATGCCCCTGTCTGTGTTCGGCGGCGATGAGTCCGCAAAGCCCAACGCAAATCCCGCAATGAAGGCTGAAGATAATTCGGTCATATGTCCTTTTCCGCCGCTATGCACCTCCACGTTGCGTGGATCAAAATATAATTTGGGGTCTGTCGCGTCACGTCCTCGGTGGTGAATAATGCCCTGGTTACCAAAACGCACGATGAGATTGGGGCAGGTTACGAGGGTGTCCAGCCGCCCGTTGGATCCCAGATTTCGTACAAAATCCTCGGTCGTCTGTTCCCAAGACAAGGAGCGACTCAATGATATGCCTTCTGCGCGAAGGTCATCGGCGTCGATGATGACAGCCAAATGGTCGGGATCAGGTACGCCGTCTCTCGTGCGTGGACCGTCTCGAATAATGTCCCAGAGTGGTCCCGTGGCCAGAGGCCTTGTCATGTGATGGATGATGAAACGAGGCCGTACACGCTGCAGAAAGTCCAACGCTGGCTCGACGTCTTGCAAAGCCTCACCAGATCCGGAGATGATGACGGTACTTCCGGTTGCCGCGGTCGCGCGCTCGATTGCAGGCTGATGCCAGACGGGCGACCTCCCGATTTTGCGTTTTCTGGCGACACGAAGGGCAGTGCCTGAGGTCTCGGTGTATTGCAAGTCCACGATGGAGGAGGCATTGTGCTTAAGGCTGTGGGAGTTGGGCCCCAGGAGCTGCGGGCCTAAGACGTCGAACCCCCATTGCGGCTGGGCGGCGGTGAGGAGCTGCGCCACGAGATCAGCT
>ANSM01002110.1:0-21273 GCA_000347735.1 Cercospora canescens BHU | reverse complement strand
GTTGCTGGAAGTTCGTCTGCTGCGGCTGCTGCTGGTAGCCCGGGGGCTGTGGTTGCTGGAAGCCACCATACTGCTGCTGCTGTTGCTGTGGAGGCTGCTGTCCCGGGAACCCCGTCGCCTGAGGCTGTAGTCCACCTGCTGGGAATCCCGTATACTGCTGCTGCAGAGGAGCCTGGCCAAAGCCGGGTTGCTGCTGTCCATACTGCTGCTGCTGTTGCGGTGGTCCGAAGGGTTGGGGACCTCCGCGAGCACTATTGCCGCCGCCGAGGTATGAGTTCGAGCCGGAAAACATGGTGGACGCGCCGGGCGATGCTCAGCGCAGCGACACGAACATAGGCAACACGCAGGCAGAGACAAAGTTAGGAGGATGAGCAGACCTCGACCGCGCATCCGAAGCTGTGGCTGTGACACGAGGCGAGCTCCTTGGCGGCGACTGCGGGCAACGTCATCCGCACCATTCTCTCCTGTTCTTCACTCTATCCTCATTAAATGCTCGCCCATCCGCTGACAGCCGGTCAGCGCGTTGATGCAACACATCAGCGATGAAGGATGGTCTACCAGATGCCAGGAGTGCGCGGTGGCTACCGTCTGTCGCCGCTGCTGTGCAACACGCGGCGATATCTGCCCTCCTCTGTGACGTCCGCGGACCCGTCATCACCATGAACTGCCCGCAGCCATGAGATCTTGGAAAGTTGGTGCGAGGATGTGCTCTCGTAGAGCGATGCACCACCTTGCACAGATCGATCGGCTTGACCTGTCTCTTCCGTACCTCAAAGCCTCTGGTCCTGAGAATATCACTGTCGACGGGTGATTAGGTTACGATTGTTGTCAACATGAACTATGTAGCTAGTACGTTACGACTGAGCAATGATTTAGACGAATTACCTTGCATTGCGATTTCAAGGTCCCTGGGCTGCAGCCATTCACCTCTCTGTAACACTTCATCGTTGTTCACAAGTGAGCCATGATGAATGCCTCGAGCTCCTCATTTGAAGCCTCCCACCCAGCCTTGCGCCTCTTGTGCTGATTTGTCTCTTGTTGGAAGTGCTCGAACCGACTTATCAGGCCGCGATGATATGCCTCTGCCTCGACCAGCTTCTCCTTCTTGCGCAATCCCAAGTCCCTCTCCAATTGGCGGTACTTCTTGACTTGCTGCTTTTCTTCCTGCTCAATCAAGTACAGATTGCGGCGATGATACTCGAAAAGCATCTGCTCGGTTCCCCGCTCCTGCTCGAACATGTATTGTGTAAGATGCTGTACACATTCGACCATCTGATTGACCAGGCTCAGCTGCCGTGGTTGCAGGGACAGAGCCCACTGTTCAGCATCTGTAAATCTCTGCGCTTCGCTCTTGTGAACCTTTGGCCATCGAGCTGCGGCTCTCGGACTCTCGTGCATATCCTCAAACTGCTCGTTCAAGGCCTCCCCGTGCGCTACCAAACTCTTCCCTAGATTCTCCTCCGCTACTGCAGCTGTCGAAGCACTCTTATGGAAATCATTAATCTGCTGATCAAGATTTCGAGCAAGAGATCCATCGTGGGAAGGGGTTTCAGATTTTGTTGGCTTCGGATGCTTCTTCGGTTGTGGAACGACTGACGGGACCAGGTTCGCCACAGAAGTCGCCGGCAATGGCTCAAGTTGGATTGAACTCGCACGGGCTTCCAGGCCTGCAGTCTCTCTGCTGACTACAGCTTGGGGGGCGAGCTCTTGTGGCAACGACAGGTGGAGCCTTTGTCCCAAGAACTCATTTGAATCGGCATTGCCATTGCCTGAATCGCGCATGATCTGACCTGCAGCGAAATCTCCTGGACTTCGAACCGTCTCTCGATACGGACGACGACTCAAGATCTCGCTCAAATTGGTCATGGGTCTGGAGATGACGCCTGTCACTAGACCCACGGACTTCGTGAATGGATCATGGAGCCCTCCAACGCCGTCTTTCTTCTCGAGCATCTTCCTCGACAACGCAGGCGATAACTTGAACCTCGTGAGCGCTGTGGATTCCGCTCGAGGTGAGGCGGGAATCGGTTTGGTGTTGCTCGACATGACATGTGGTCTCTCTGGCTGGTGAGATGGTGGTGCAACATATGCATCATCGTCACTGATTTCGCCATCAATTTCGTCAGCCCCGGGTGTCTGCTGCCCTCGTCCCTTGATTTTGGCGTCTCTGTCCACTTCTTGGTGTGAGTAGACTTCCAGGACAGTTTTCGTAGTGTTCTGCATCTCCATACCTTGCGGAACTGGACTACCATGTAGATCTACTGTCTGTGAGCCATGTGATACATGCTTGGCTGGCCTTCTGGCCAATTTCCTCGTGCGAATTTGCTTTCGGTCAGCTCTTTGCAGGAGAGACTCTGCGTATGCGGCTCTGACACGTGGAGAACGTATATGCGTGTCAGAGTTAGCCGTCTCGGCCGGCTTCTTCGCTCCTTCTGACGGTTCTGCAACAGTTGCCCCCGGTCGCTGCGATGTGGTCTTCCTAACGGCCTTGATAAAAGTCCCCTTCGTCATACTCTTCGCAGTCACTGGAGGGTCTTGTCCTACAGTGCATTGTTTGGCTCGGTCAGCCTTGGGGTCTTCCCGAGACACACCAATCTCATCTGCTGTTGGAACCTCTTTCCCGTTCAAATTCGTTTCCCAGGACAGTTCACAGTCCACCATAGTATCTCCTTCGTAGTCCTGGTCATGCCATGGAGCGTCATTGTACATCACAGCTGTGGCCCCATGATGACTTGTTATGATTGGCTTTCTGGCTGTTGCAGACGCAGAGACGCTCAATTTCGAAGGCGTGACCGGCGTCTGACGGCGCGACGTAGACAGCGAAAGCATGTCCGCCTTAAACCTCGTTTGCTCCAAGACTACTGACTGCTGCTCTCCACGATTGTCGTGTTCGTCCTGAATCGGTCTCACTCGAGCGACTTCGGTATGCAAAGCTTGCGCAGGCTTACCATAAAGTTCACCCATTGCCTGGCTGAAACTGTGTGCCACATTGCTTGATTTGATGGGCCGTGCGGCTCTGATACCGTGCTGAGTGCTCGCTCCGGCTCGGCGTACTTGCCTCACTCTTGTGTGGAGGTTCTTCAAAGGCGATGCAGATGGCCGACCATGCTGGCTGCTGGGACCTGCTTTGACAGTCCGCAATTTATTCGGTGGCATTGATGAGCGTCCAGACGTGGCCCCGGGAGTTCTGTACTTCGAGACGCCCTGATTGCGGGGACCGAATTTGCTGAAGTTGATGATGTTGGCTTTCCGCGTTGAGCGCGCGACTAGATCGAAGAGTTCGGCATCATCTTGTTCGTCCCATTTCGCAGCATATGGGGCACTGGACTTGACTGCACCTGGGGTCATTGGAGGTGCAGCTCTGCGAGATGATTGTGCGCCTCTTGGCTCTGGGCTCAAGGCTGGCGGATGCTCAGGTAGCGGGCTTGATTCATTCTCATCAGATAGAACCAAAGCGTTATCCTGCGTGTCGCCGGTCCTGGTGGCTGAGGTCTGTGGATTCTGGCTAAGCGGCTGACTCTTGTCGTCAGCTTTCGTGACCCTTGCGCCAGCTAAAGGGTTCTCCCTTTGCTCAAGGTGCTGAACAGTTTCTGGTTTTGCTGAAATTTCGTCTTGTCCACTGTCCTCCTCATTACTAGATATGGCATGATGAAGTTCAGAACTCTCATACTTCTGCAACAGCCTGAGCGACTGCCGCTGTCCTTGTCTGCTGAAGTCATCGGTAGCGATGATCGGCTTCGAGGCAGGATTTGCTCTGCTCGTGGCTCTTTCAGGGCGCTCGTACGAAGAAGTCGGCTTTGAATTCTCTTTGAGTCTGCTACGAGCAGCGTTTCGAGGCACGTTCTTGCTTGATTTGGATCTCGATGATGACTTTGGCATGGTGAGTCCACCTTCCGTCTTTGCGTTGCTAGAAACTGGTCTCGACTGCATTTCAAAATCTCGCTTGACCACGGCTGTGGCGGCTTGGGCGTCGTCGGATGGCTTCATTCGCTTCTCAGCACCAGCGATCCTAGACTCCGTTTCGACCTCCGACTTGCGTTTTTGGCTTAGCACGACATATGGATCTGCACTCGTACTTGTGTTTGAGGCGGCTTCCGCTGATACACTGCCTCCTCCGATCGTGCCCTGGACGGGTAAGTTTTTGTTTGCCGTCGGTTCAAACAACACATTCGCTTTAGTGACCTCGCCATCCATGATAGGTCCGACAGATCGTGCATCTACGGAGGCTGATACATCGTGTTCCCTATCAGCCTGCGCAGCTTCCTTGCCGAGGCCGCCATTGTCTCCCGCTTGCGTGGCTGCTGCACTGCGTCGAAGCCTCAATTTCTCAAGTGCACTACTGGCCTTTGTTGATGGAGCTTTCAGTTTGGTCCCCTTCACCGTGGATGTCATCGTCTCGGTCTGCGAAGTCATGCACCCGGGCTGCGAGAAAAGGAGGCTGGTGTTGCTCTTGTCACTGCTCGTACGGACTGGCTGCGGAGTGAATGTAGTTTCTGGTTGCTGTTGCTCTGGACTTCGCGCTGCCGCCACAGTAGCCTGGGCATTCGATTTCAAGTCCGCAGAGCGCGTGATCGTTTGACTGAAGACAGCCGCTTGAGGAGATTGCTCTGGTGCAGCATGCCTCGGAGGAGGGTCAATGCCGGTGACTAGATAGTCGTCCGCTGATGGCACCTGAGCTGAATGGGCTGGCTTTAGCGGTACTGTCTGGGTGTTCTTGCGTGGCGTGGTGTCGTAGTTCTCGTCGAAGCCTTGCGACTCTTGATCAAGATACAAGTCGTGCGCGCTTTTCGAATACTCATACGACTCTGCAACGAATGGTGTGCCGCTCTGATCGGTAGACGGTTCTGCGGTAAACTGTATGTTGGCGTCCTGTGAGTCTGGAATGAGTTCCGCCGGGCTGGTGGTGTGATCTTGCGAGACGTTGATCGTCTTCTTGGTGTCGATGCACCTGATTTTATTCGCCATCGCGGGCCATCTCTGTAATGAATGTTGTCCCGGTGTTATGAGGCGAATGAAGTGGGGAATGGAAAAGAGACCGGCCAAGTAATGTCGCCTGCCTGTTCCAACCGGGAAAGAACGAGAGGCAGGTAGCCAACGCGTCGCGCTTACACGCCATACATCACGCACGAGACCTTCGGGCCGCTATGACATCCTCATCCGATACCAGATCCAACCCATAGAAGCTAGAGAGGCGGGCGCGAAAAGCAGGCACTATGCCATGGCGTTGGTGGCGAAGCAGGTTGAGAGCTGGTGTGGACTCTTGCAACACGCAACGGCGCTTTGTGGTGGATGCATCATGAGCAACAACATCTTTCCCTGCATTGACACTATCCGCTGCTACTGTCCGCCATCTTCTCTATGTCAGTGTCCTTTGCCACTGCTGCCACGTTCATACTGGCGCGCTTAGGTCTTCCATCGGACGCATCATCGCCAATCGTCCTCTCCCCTTCCCCAAAGATTGGCTTAAAGAAGTAATCGTAGCTCATCCAAGTTGCTTTGAAAATCGTGCCCATGAGCTTTTTGAACCAGTTTGGCAGTATGCCATGCTTATCTGCAAACAGCTTGCTGATACTGAAAAGGAAGAGAACTAACGGCACCCACGTCGCTGCTAGCAGCACTTGTCCCATCCTCTGCCGCACTGTTGTAATTGTGAATGGATGCAACGAGTGCAGGTATTCCTGGTACTCATATGGCATCTCACATTCTGCTGCTCCGTCTTTGATGAGTTTCAGGTAACGCGCTGACGGCTGCGCATAGCTTTGATCTGGGCGCTGTATTCGGCCGCCATTCTTCGGCGGCTTCTCGCCATCAGGTACGGCGGGAGCAAATAGGGTATGGGCCTTGAAAGGTGTCGTAGCCGGGTGTTGCGGGACCGTGGCTCGGGGGTCGTCGCTCGACAGTGGATAACAATCTACGAGAATGTCCTTGTATGAAGCTCCGCCTCCTTCTGTAGCAATTATATGCGCGTAGTCCGCGGCTGTGACTTCATACACCACGCCCATCAACCCTTTGTGCCATCTGTCTTTTCTATAATCTTGTCGGTGCATGTTACCCTGCAGCAACGGCGTCTCTGCATCCTGTCCGAATTGTGAAGAATCATCTTTCTGCACGGTGATCGCGCTGTTCGCAAAGCACGGTTCGGTGTACGGTATGCCGGGCAAGTCAAATGTCATCCGAAGTGACGGCACTTGCACGTTGATCTGCGCCAGTGGTTTGACGCCACGGCCTGACTTGGGATCCTGGAACTTCTCGTATGCTAGGTTGCTCCCGTAGGCCAGGTATAAAACTGTCTCGTCTTTGTTTGTGACATCTTGCGCAAAGTTCTCTAAATCATATGCTCTGTCGTCGTACGTAGCGGCCAGGCGCTGAGCAGTTGGACGAGGCTGCCGAGTCTGAAGATCCTTGCGGTCTTCGTTATGCGTGGGAAGTAACAAAGAGTGGTCGGTGATGGCGTGACAGGCTGTGTAAGCTGAGGCAGCGGCGCGCTCATTGGCTCTCATGTTCAGGTCCCCAGTCCTGGTCGCCATATGGGTGAGCCTCACTTAACGACCTCTATGCAAGCTTGAGAAATGACTGCAATGGATGAACCCAGCTCTATTGATATTCTGTAGACATCTCCGAGACACGAAGACATCGGCAAACAAAGCGCCCTTGCTTATCATATCAAGACGTCAAGTGTATGCAGGAGCGGCCCAGTCGGAGCTGAATTGTCCCGACCGTCCTTCTCCAACGCGGCCTGATCAGTAACACGTTACTGGTCAGACGCGAGCGCGAACTTGAGCAGTGATGGCGGAGAGGCCCGAGGCAACTGCAAACGGCAGCCACAGCGCGGATGAGGCAGATTTGGCCGAGGTGAGCCTCCGTGCGGAACGGATGGAGGACAACGAATTTGACCTTAACGCAGGCATTCCAAGAGCTGGCCAAGGGCGAGAGAACGGCAACCGCACTCGAGAACCAACTCAGCGCGATGGAGGCAAAGATCGAAGCGCTCCTCGAGCAGGCGGAGAACAACCAGCGAGCTGTAGAGCAAGCAAAGGGCCAGCAGAACGTGGATGCGAAAGACCCACCGTCATCGTCTTCGGCATGAAGCCTTCCTGATGGCGGATCATAACTTGTTGACGAAAACACAAGGGTAATGGGGGAAAGCACGATGTTTCACTGCGGCCGTGTGCGCGCTAAACATGTCCATGGCCCTTCCAAGTTCAAAATGACCCGGACTGCGAAATGCCTGAGCCACGGATAGCGCGCAATGGCCTAGGTCTACCGGTAAACCAGAGCGATAACCCTGCGCAAGTATGTGGGGAGACTGCCTACGCCTTTATTCCTTCGTCGGAAGGCCGCATCTACGACGGCTTCTCTGCTACTGGCCTGTAGACTACAGTCCTCCCACGGTCGTTGGCTTTACGCCTTCGTGATGAGCTTCCATGGCCAACATCAGGTCGAATCTGCCAGATGAATCCTTCTCTACGACGCCCACCTCCGTGATGATCCCATCAATCAGTTCTGCGGGAGTCACGTCAAACGATGGGTTCCACACGTGAATGCCCTTCGCTGCGATGCTCACGGTCTCGACCTGGCTAAGGTCAAGGTCCACCCCATCGAATCTCGGACCTTTTACAAATGTCATCTCCTTTCCAGGTCGCTCTTCGATCACAATCTCAGCGCCCGATTTCGTGCTCAGATCAATTGTCGTACGCGGCGCGGCCACGAGGAATTTGACTCCATGATACTTGGCCGTTATCGCAAGCTGATATGTTCCGATCTTGTTGGCGGTATCACCGTTAGCTGCAACTCGGTCCGCACCAACGACAATAGCTGCGATACGTTCTTCGGAGCCTCTAAGCCGTAACAGAGCTGATGCCATGGAATCAGTAACTAGCGTGGCTGGGATCTTGTCGTGTACCAGCTCGAACGCCGTCAAGCGTGAGCCTTGGTTGTACGGGCGTGTCTCTGTGCAAAAGGCGTGCTTCAATGATCCATTGGCGTGCAGGGAACGAATCACTCCAAGCGCAGTCCCATAGCCTGCAGTTGCAAGAGAACTACTCAAACAATCAGTCACAAGGTCGCACATTGATCCTGCTCGCATACCCAGTGTTGCAGTGCGTCACGATGCTCACTTGGCCCCCGCCGGCCGCCTTTGAGATCCATTCAGCCCCATGTTTGCCGATACCCTCATTATCAGAGACGTCGGCAACGAGCATTTGTGCCGCAGCATCACAGTAGGCCTTGGAAACGAATGTGCCGTCTGCGCCGTTCTCTTTTGCCGCAGATGCGACAATCTTCTTCAGCTTGCCAGCTGCATCAGCAAGATTGACCGCAGTCGGTCTACTGGTGACCAAATAGTCTAACTTCTCGACAATGAAGCCCGCTACTTCCTCAGCATTGCTGGATATGTTGGAATTTGTAAGTTCCACGGCAAGTGCCAATGCTGCAACGATGGCTATGGCCGGGGCTCCACGAGTTCGCATATCTTTGATAGCATGCCATCCATCTTCGGCAGTTTTGATATCGTCGTACTCCTCCTGATGCGGTAGCTTGAGCTGATTGAGGATCTGGAGACTCCCCGGATGGTACCGAATTGCTTGAAGCACCATTTTGCCTTCACTGGGAAAGAGCTGGAATACAAGAGTCACCACAGAGAAGCAGTGCTTCTAGTCATGGTGAACATGAAAGTTTTAGCGTCGGCAGATCGCGTCATCAGGCTCCGATTGGCTCCAACGATGGGCACGTGTTCCACTGGATGAACATGCTTGGTCGTGGAACTCGACATCACTATACCAATTTTACTATTGGTCCATTCCAGCAGGAAACGACATAGAACGTTCACGGAATAGTAAGGGGGAACATTAAGGCCATTTGTATCCAACAAAGTCTTCCTCGAATCGCTACTTCTCACCAAAGAGGACCGTCAGTACTCTGCCATCAAGTCTCTTACCATCGATGATCTTTTTGGCCTCTGCCGCTCTCTCAGCATTCTCAAATTCAACCAAGATATCCGTTGACCTCTCGAGACCCTCATTGTCGGCGGTCTTGACCCGAACTTTGAAGTCGTCCTCGATCTCGTGTTCCAGCAATAGCTCTCCCACGGCTTTGCCAAACTTCTCGAACCTCCAACCAGGGATGCGCGCAATACCCAGCGATCTCGTCGGTGTTGTTCTCCAATCCCCAAAGAAGTGGCCGCCTGCTGGAGCCCATGAGGCGGGGAACTCGGGCTCATCCAGTGACGCCTCTGACTCTGGCTCAGGCACTTCTGCTAGAAGACTGCTGCTAGTGGCGTTCGCGATTGGTGCACTGTGCCTCGTCACATCAACGGTGCAACGCTTCTTGGCAACTTTGGACGACTAGTAAGCATATCAGCCTTGTAATGGTCCGACTCGCTTTGCGTTCACACCTTCTCTGCTCCCTCGACTGGTGCCTTTCCTTTCGCACCAAGCGACGGATCCCCATTCGCAGCCGCCCAGAAGAAATCCTCTCTTGCCTCTCCCTGATCAAATCGATGCCAAGCGCTGTGTCTATTGACAGTCTGCTTAGCACGTGCCCTCGCTGAGGTGGCCCGAATTTTTTCGAGAGGTGATTTTTTGGTCTTGATCGCCATGTCGCTGGCTTGACGAAGTGAGATCTTCCGTGGACTTGCGACTATCTTCTGTCCAATACCAATGATCTGAGACGTTCTGTTGCCGAACCAAGGAAATGATTAAAAGGGGGAAGAATGTGGATGGCAGAGCGCCTGATCCGGCAAGCCTTGAAGGCCGTAGTGTCCAAATGACATCTGATTTTAAGTGAGGGTGTGGGCTGAGTGGGACCTCAAGCGGCGACGCAGGTGTTTGTTGGCGCATGAACGATCACATGTGCCATGCAAATTAAAGTGATCGTTTCAATGGGTGGGTGCGAAGCAGAAGCTATGTATAAGTAGTCGAGTGGACCGACGACAGGAGTTTCGTCGATCAAATTGCCAAATTGTCAAGCTACGTCCTGGACGCCGCCTTCAATGCTATAGAAGGCCTCAGATTCCTGGAGTAAGGAATATGCCCACGATAGCAAATCACAATTTGGCTTTGCCTGCCGCCTTCGCCTCCTCTTCTTGATACTTGATCTTGAGCATGCGCCTCAAGATCTTCCCACTCACGCTTTTCGGGATCTCGTTCGTGAATTTGATGCCGCCCCGCAA
The DNA here is from genome assembly GCA_000347735.1 of Cercospora canescens BHU. Taxonomy (NCBI): domain Eukaryota; kingdom Fungi; phylum Ascomycota; class Dothideomycetes; order Mycosphaerellales; family Mycosphaerellaceae; genus Cercospora; species Cercospora canescens. Next base: position 11,105 of record ANSM01002110.1, on the reverse strand, counting down.
CTTCTTGTGGTTAGCGACCTTCGCGTTCAGCCAGTCCACAATTTCCTGTTCCACAGTGGGACTTGGAACAATGCCTTGCTTCAGCACCACATAAGCTACTGGCACTTTCGTTGCTTGCTCTTCTTTGAAGACACCCAGCACTGCAACATCGTCAATCTTTTCATGAGCAACCAGATAGCCTTCGAGCTCTGCAGGCGGCACCTGAAAACCTTTGTACTTGATCAATTCCTTGACCCGGTCCGTAATGTAGAAGTTCCCATCCTTATCTTGATAACCTACGTCTCCCGTCTTGAAGTATCCGTCCTCTGTCAGGGCGTTCTTCGTTCCTTCAGCATTGTTGAGATAGCCCTTGAAGATATTTGGTCCGGACAGCCAAAGCTCTCCGACGTCTCCCTGCCGCACTTCCTTCTCCTCTGGAGACATGTATTTTGCAGTCATGTTGGGCAGAAGCGTTCCTACACTCCCCATAGCACTTTGCCAGCTGTCCCAGGGCTGCGTGTGGGTTGTCGGAGACGTCTCTGAGAGGCCGTATCCTTGTTTGATCGGGACACCTATTCGCTTGTATGTGGCATCTACCAGCTCTCTGGTGAGAGGTGCCGCACCACTATTCATCATCCGCAGAGAGGAGAGATTGTACTTGTCGACGACTGGGTGCTTTGTGAGTAATAGGACCACGGGCGGAACCACATAGCACATTGTGATCTTGTGGTCTTGCACGATGCGACACCAAGCCTCGATGTCGAATTTCGGCAACACAACGCACTTGAAACCCCGATAGAAGCATTGGTGTATCAAACATGTGAGTCCGTAAATGTGGAAGAATGGAAGAAAAGCAAGGATAGCATCCCCTTCTGGTCTCCCTTTCGCTGGTTTCCAAGACAGAGGCTCCTCTCCAGCCGTCACTTGAAGCGTATTGGCAACAATGTTGCGATGAGACAGCATGACACCCTTAGGCAATCCTGTTGTACCACTCGAATACACCAGAAATGCCAGGTCCTTGTCAGCATCGACCTTGGCTCGCCGATACCTTTGCGTCCCTGAGATGTTGCGGATGCTGGAGAAGTGCTTGATCCTCCCTGCTGGGTCCTTCTCATCTCCTATCAAAGCGATACGATCTTCGGATATGCCCGCTTTCTTCGCTGCCGCTTTTGCGTGGTCCAGCTGGGCAAGCTGTGTAATGAGTCCTTTCGCCTGACTATCATTTAGCTGGTATGCTAGCTCGTCCACTGTGTAGCCTGGATTTGCTGGAGACACGATGGCCCCGGCCCAATGAGCGCCCCATGTTACTGCGGGCGTGTCAATGCAGTTCGGAGTGTACAGAGCCAACACATCGCCTTTCTGAAAATCCCATAGTCCTTTGAGTCCCTTGCCGAAATCGATGGCAGTCTGTTTCGTTTGAGCGTAGGTGTAGGAGCGGGTAGTGGCAGGATCGACGTAGATCACTGGCAGATTGTTCAGTGCAATTGCTTATCGAGACATTGGGCCAACGGACCTTTGTCGTCTGGGAACTCGCGATCTGTCCGCTCAAACAAAAAGTCCCACAAGCCTACATCAGGAATGCTGATGTCTGGATACTTGGATTTGGAAGGCATTGTGGTTATGGGAGAGCAAGAAGCAGTATCACAGCTGTGGAATGCGCCACCATTGCACATATACGGGTAGCCCGCATGCCGAGGCACGTCCAGTTTCGTCCCGCCGTCATGCCGTCCGCCGACATGTCGCTTCACTCCGGTCTCTCAGCGAACACTCCGGAACGGCTCGCGAGAGTGCGTCGAAATGTTGTCCGGGAGCTGATATTGGTGTGGTCGTCCAGATCGCTAGGACGTGTAGCTCTGACGAGACCGGCGTATGATGAGTTTTATGGCCGGAGGTATCTGGCAAAGCCAATCTCGCCCATGGCAATCGGCTTCCCAAGTCGAGCGCAGCCGATCACGTGCGGACATTCGTCCCGAAGCTCTCCTGCCCTGTTCTACCGTCATGGTGGACTTGCATCGATGAGAATGAATGCCTCTACTCTATTGTTCCGACGTGCAGCTGCGCAATCGCAGACACGGACCGCACAACGGCGATGGGCTCAGGTCCACGATGTGCGATTCTTCGCTCTCCATCCGCCTCTGAACGATAAAATCCAAGAACGCTACCGTGATAAACTGCGGCAAAAGGCCAAAGAAAGGGGCGTGGACGATGTCGAGGAGTTGAAGCAAGTCTACCAGGACCGCATAGAAAGACTGCGCAAGGAAAGCCTAGTGCCCGGGATCAATGCTCCACTGTCCGCTCAGGAACCACCAACGCCGCAAAATACCACTTCGAGCATCCCGTTTCAGCCTCCTCCTCCTCCGAAGCCTCTAGTCGACCCGGCGATACAAAAGGTGGCCAAGAGTGACAGCCCTGTGAAGACTCTGTCCTCGTTCATCAATGTCGAAAAGACTGCACAGCTCCCACATAAAGAGATCGAGACGATATGGCGGTTACGGCATGTCCTAGACCCGCAGTCTCTGTGTGCAGTGATGGAGGCGGAAACATACAAGCGGGTTGCCCAGACAGCAAGAAGACACCCACAATTTATTCTCCCTCTTCCACGAGCCGAGCAGGGCGCAGAGATACACTTTCTTCAGTGGACTTTTCCCACTGAGACGACAGCAACGGTGCTCTTCACACATCTTGCCGAGTTCAAACTGCGAGGCGAATTTGCGCAGCCCCACACCACGATTACGCACCATCTAGACCTGCTCGAAACGAATGGACTGGCTCTGCTCGAGGGTCGAGTGATGGAGAACCGAGGCATCAGTGTGGATGAGGGCAAGTTTTTGCTGATGAACCTGCAAAAGTTCTATGGTTTTGAGGCTCACAGTGCAGTCGCGAAGGAGAGCAAGGAGAAGAGGGGCAAACTGATGGAGCAATTCAGCGGAGGAGATGAGACCTTCAACGTGGAAGAGCTGTTAGAAGAGGTGGAGAAGGTGCCCTGAAACAGCAAATCAGTGGTGGCAAAAAAGGGAACGGAAGAGCGCGTGATCATGTGATTATGGCCAGGCGGCCTACTCGTGCACCGTGTACACAATAGATGGGTCTCGGGCTCCGTGGAAATTGAGCATGGCGAGCTCATGTGCCATAAGGAAACTCAATGACAAGACAAAGAAGACCTTGGCATTGTAACACAGTGACGGACGCCCGCTGCGATTGTCTGCAGGTTCGTTCACTCGGCTGTGCGTGATGCAGCTAGCCGGGCTTAAGCAAGGGTCGTGTGTTCGTCTGCCGTCTTTCCTTGAAATTCCCTACGCGGCCTTCTCAACTTTCTTACACCGGTTCTCAGCTTAGAACTTGTTCACACTCGACATCAAGAGACATCGCCCATTTGGCTGTGATAGCAGCGCCATGCCTGCGTGCTCCCCGCGTCGACCAAGGAAAGGCTTCCGGGACGATCGCCATCCTTACCGAGCAAGGCGCCGCTCGCAGGATGCTATCATTTCTGACCTCGAAGCTAAGAGCGAGCGCCACAGGCATCAGCTATTGGTACTGAATGACCTTCAGAAGCGCAACAAGGACGAGCTCGAGAAGGCCACTATCAAAGCGGAGGCGGACGATCAGGAGATCAGAAAGCTGCGCAAGCAAGCTGATAAGGATGATCAGGAGATTCGTAGGTTGCGCCAGCAGGTAGCAATGGGGCCGGACACTACAGAGTACACCAGATTCCAGGAGTCTCTTATCAAGCTTGGCACCAAGGCCGTTCAGGATCAGCGTCTACGAGCTGAAGCTGCAGAGCAGCAAGTCTCTCGGTTGAGGGCGTCGTATGGCGAGCTGGAGAGCTCGAGCGCTATCCTGCAAGATCAGGTAAGACATTTCGAGGTCGCCATGCGCGCATCTGCCGATGACTTCACTCGAAGTGCGCTGGAGGCTCAAGCGCAACGCTCTGTCTACATGGTGAAAGGGTATCAGAACGACTTGTCCAGACAGCAAGACACGGTAGAGAAGCTGAGATCAACAATTGCGGAGCGTGACAATGCATTGCGAGAGTCCAAGCAGAAGTCGAAGGAGCAGGACCGCGAGCTCCAGAAAGCCACAGAACAGCTTGCTGCCTACAAGCGGCGCGCAGAGGACGATCGCGAAGTCACCAACGAGCAGGCAAGCTTGATCACGCGGCTCAACGAGGAGAACGCGAGGTTGGCTAAGAGAGGATAGTGGGCTTACAGTATCTTGGCCTTCTCATCTTACCATGATCGACTGCCCGTACTGCGGACACCCATGACGGTATATCGCCTGCTTGTCTGTGCAGACCAGCACGGACTAGCAGGCCACTCAGGCACTGACCCTCAAACGCCAAGCAGGCACGTTTGGCAACATGGCATGTGAACATCTCTTAGATCAGTAGGCATCAGTTGAAAGCCGGTGTTTCACGTGCAGCTCAGTCTTTTTGTCTTCACTCGTTGGGGTTCAGCTCTACCAATACCAACTTTCACTCCGATTGCTCAACACCTCTCTGCTGACCAGACCTCAACACCGAGGATTGACTCTCACAGACGTCAGCAGCAATCCCTATCGCGCATCCAGTTGGGGTCACCTTGACTTGCTTCTGCCCAATCAAGAACGTGACGCTCGTCACAGCGCCTGGATGCTAGTTCATCGAGGCTCTTTGCACTGATTTTGCCGCAGCCCTGTGCGAAAACCGGACTCACAGGACCGATCGCAAAGTCCGTTTCTGGTCATTCACACGCGCTGTTCTGCCGTATTGATCTTGTGCCGCACATCTTCAACCGCTTCAAGACCTTTGGCACGATTCAAACTGGCCATTGACGCCATTCCCGGCACCACTCTCTAGCTGGAGCTCCCAGTCGACCGCCGAAAGATCTTCCAGGACAGTGAGCACGGGACTACTCGCCTCCGCAGCTTATTTCACGTCTGAGCATTGCTGCTCGCCTGCCACCTCTACGACAGGCAAATCGTCTTTCTAACAACATGAGCAAAGCAGTCGATCAATCGGAACATTTCGCAAGCAGAATTATGGAGGAAAGCAACACCCATTCATCACGTACGGTCACCACCCCCGGTGCATCATGCGCGGCCCATGATTCAGAGGGACATTCGGTCGTCAGTATCTCCGACGAAGATGAACAACGCCGCGATGGGGGCTCCGAGGCGACTGTCAACGACGAGCGCAATGCGCGACACGCAACTTCTGCTGCTGTATCCGAAGCAGGTTCCCATGCAGATGAGCAGCGAGGCCCCAAAAGAACAGCAATGAGCGATTTGGGCCCTGTTGGCGCGAAGAAGTGCAAAGTAAACGAGAAAGATACTTCCGAAGTGGCCACCAAGATCACTGAGGAGGCACCGAAGCAACCGACGACGATCGAGGAGTACAAAGCCAAGGCGAATGAGATAATTTCGAAGAAAAACGGAATCATCGCAGATCTCAAGGCCCAGTTGGCTGAAGCTCGAGAAGAGTCGGCGTCGTTGGAGGCCAGCAGAGATGAGATCAGGGCGGCTCATGTGGCACTGGAGCAAAAGATGATTGTCAGAGAGGCAAACAAGAAGGCTAAGGCGACAAGAGAGAAAGAATGGCAAAATGCAACTGCCAAGGAGATCAGGATTGAAGTACAGCATGACTACGCAGCTAAACTCGGGAACAAGGTCGCCTCTACTGAGAGACGCTTGAGCTCGAAGCACGCCACTGCGGAGAGGAATTTGTCCCGCAAGCTGCAAGATAAATCGGAAAAGCTTGAGACTGCCCTCGAGGAGCTTCGGGAGATCAAAGAAATCCACAAGGAGGAGGTCAAGGAGCTCAAAGCCACAGCCAAGGACAATGCTAAGCAAGGAAATCCAAAGGCCCAGCAGAAATTCAAGGATTGCCAGGACGACCTCAAGGCGAAACAGAGAGAGCTTGATGATGCCAAATCTGAGATCGTAGCTCTCAACAAGAAGCTGATACATTCGAAAGCTGAAACGAACGCTGAGAGGACACAGAAAGAAGACTTGAATGCGACTTACACCAAGGTTTGTGCAGACCTTCAGAAAACTGACGCCAAGGCCGGCCAGTGGAAGCAGAGATGGTCGCTGCTGACCAAAGAAGCGGAGACTACCATCAAGAGACATCAGCAGAGCATGCAACAAATGCAGGCCACATGTGACCAGCAAATCGCCGAGGCGGACAAGAAGTGGAAAATCCAAGCCGACAATTCTGCCCAGAACCAGCAACGAGTTGTCACTGGTCAACGCACTATCTTCCAACTGAGTAATGCAAATGATCGCCTGTTAAGACAAGTGGGCGAGCTCCAAAAGAAGATACAAGACCTCGAGGCGGACAGGCGTCAGAAGGAGCATGAGGTACAAAAGTTCAGAACGAAGCTTGTCGAATTGAATATTTCGCCGCTCGCTGTTCTGGATTCGACTTCGCATGCTCGTACTGATGACGGAGGAAAGGACAAGGCTGGCACAGCCCAGGTCACCTCGCCTTCGTCAAGACAGCAAGCGACTAACGCCCTGAACGTTGGTTCTGAGAGCTCTGCTCCGATCATTCCAAATCGAGGCACTCGCGAGCAGGTCAAAGATGCGGAGGCACAGTAGGATGCGGGAAAGTCGAACGGTGGAGGCTTGCGGCGTCACTAGCTGGAGCTTTTCAAAGGAGATGTGAAGTGGGGTGAACGTGTGACATGGCGACCGAGGGGTGCACTAGTATGCATTCTGCACTAAGTCTCATCTACTCTATTGGGAGCGGCATATAGCTTAAAATACCACAGGACGAGCTCCTGTAGTCTACAACTCCTCCACGGGCTCGTTCTCAGTTGAGTCCACCGCCATGCCGTTCTTCTTTCCGAGGTCGTCTTCTAGGGGGTCCATCTCCTTTTGCAGCTTTGCAGCTATTCTGTCTGCTTCATGCCACACTCTTAGTAAGTTCCTGCCCGCAACTTTCGCCGCGTCTTTCTCGCCGACTCCTTTGCTCAGCAGCAAGTCAATGAGATCCGGAAACTTTGACACGTCCTCGAGACCCCTCGGCGTACTCTCAATGCCATCAAAATCAGAGCCGAGGCCAACATGATCGTATCCGATCCGCTCCCCAATGTACATGATGTGGCGTGCGGCCTGCTCGATCGTGTTGGTAGTGTTCACGAATTCTGGCAGTCCGTTTGCAGCTCCGGTGTCCTTGCAGGAGATGAATTCTGGATTGAAATTGACCATGACAAGAGAATTACGCTTCTTTACGAGGTCCAGTATTTCATCTGGGACATTCCTCGGATGAGGGCATATCGAATACGCACTTGAGTGGCTGAAGATCGGCGGTGCGATGCTTCCCTCCCATTCAGGGTTGCCGCCAAGGACGTCTCGCATGGTGTCCGAACTCACGTGGCTGATGTCCACGAGCATACCCAGCCGATTCATCTCCTTGATCAAATTCCTGCCTTCGACACTCACACCGCCCCAGTATGGCTTAGAACGCTGGAAGGTGCCGTTCACCGTGACGGCGGCAGCGTCAGCGTAACGATTGTGGCAATTCCACGTCAACGTCGCGTATCGAACTCCCAGAGCATGGTATAGACGCAAGGTCGCCACGCTGTTCCCAATCTGGTGCAGGCCTTCGATGGCAAGTGGAGAAATCAATTTGCCATGTTTAAAGTTCTTCTCGGCTTCCGCAGCATTCTTGGGCAAGGTAAAATATTTGGGATACTTCTCCGCGAGCCGGTTGAAGAGGTCGATTTGCTCCAGAGTGGCTCTTACATAAGGCGCATAAGCGGAGTTGCTGAAATCGAACCCATCTTGAGGGCAGGGCAGGAAAGCAGACCAGAAGGCTCCGCCGAGTTGACCAGCAGTAGCTCGAGGGATGTCAAATTCGCCTGGCAGTCCTCCGTTCTCGAAGAGGTCCGAAAAGTTGTTGGCGTAAATTTCATTGCCTGGACGCTTCAGTAAGCAGCGTGTCTCAGACGCGCGTGCAGTGTGAGTATCTCAACGTACCATATTCAACGCGAAGACTAATCAGCAGATCGTTGTGCCCGTCTATGAGCGGATTTTCAGAGAGAATCTTTCTTGCTCCGCTCACACGGGAGTGTGCGGGAGCATTTGTGAAGACTGGGATATATTGCCTCAACTTATTGGGCTCAAAGGCACAGTATCCTATGTAATCAGCCGTGAAGAATTCATGCAGAGGCAGGAGTCAACCACCCACCATATACTACAAGTGTAAGAATGAGTATCAATTGAAGCAAAGTCTTGTTGTTGGATTTCGACTCTTCCACTACTCGCAGGACCTGCACCGAAGGCTCGTTGGCTTCCTTGTCCCGCGGTGCCATCCTGTGGCGGGTTGACAGCCTTGCTGAACGATGCTTGCGCGGTTGCACGAAGTCGTCGTACAGGGCGATCGCGTGAGGTTGGAAAGCACAGTACATACGTGATTCGGGATCTTCGGACCGGTTCTTGGCGCGAAACAGAGCAGCGACACTTGCACTTTCCCGACCTCACATTTCAGAGAAACCTGGCCAGCGAAGGACCAACAAGATGGGCCTCTTCTCCCCTTACACGCTCATTCGGACAATTTCATTGTTCCACATTACAGCGGCGTACTTCTTCCTGACGGCGCCGAGGATCCTGGCAGATCAAAATGTTGTCTTTATTCTAGGCGAGTCGATGAGAATAGTATGTTCCTTTCAACGCCCTTGACATCAATGCTCTAAAATAATGAATCTAGAATCATGCCGCATCTCTGAACAAACCAAGCGAGGCGACGGCATTTGTTGCTATCCTATTGGCGCTGCTCGGTGTCGCGGATATCACAGCGGCAAACATGAACGAGCACGCGGCACTGGAATATTGGCTGTCCAACGTCCCTGTCCGCTTGACATTTCTCTTCGGCTTGACCGGATACGTATACATGTTCAAAGAAGACGGCCTGTTCGGCTCCGGGTCCGCTGCCGAAGTGGGCATCGGCGAACCTCTTCAAAACAGCTTGGTCTTTACGTTCGGCTTTTTCGAGATAGCAATGTGGTTCTGGGTATGTGGTGAAACCCGAGACAAACTCTTCTGGCCGTAAGCTAATGGAGCCCAGATATTCACCTGCTTGCGCGAGGAGAGGGTCACGGTCGCGCGCAAACGTGCAGAAGAGCGCACAGCCCAAGAAGCGCGCCTCCGGTCAATCTAGCACATGATTCTGGCCTCAAAAACGTGAGCCGTGCCGCAGAAGATCACTTCTTGGTCTCTTCAGCTTCCTTCAAAGCCACTGTCGATCCAGATCATCAACCAGGGCTCGTTTTGCCAGTGTCAAGGCTTTCTGGTCCAATCCGTGCCGCTCCGAAGACTTTTTCCCGAGACAGTGCTTGGCTGCGAGGCTGAGCTGTGGACTGCCACAGAGCAATAAGTGCGCTTGCGCCCTCCTCTTGACCGAACCCAAGGAGTAGTCCTAAAAAGCCGCCGCGGCGTGTTTGCAGCGCCACACTTATGCATTGGCATGTGCATGTGATGGAACGCTGACCGCAACCATGCAGAAGCGCTGGGTGTGGGCTCTCATGCATGGCATTCATCAAGACTCTCACCTCGAGGCCGCCCAGCGCGGCACAGCCTTTCTCGCTCGTCTTTTGGCGCGTTGTCGCGGCGCTTGTACAAGACAACATTGTGGAGTAGCCTACTAAATTAGGAATCCGCTAGACCGTGTTCGTCGCCCCTGCCGCTCTGTCGCAGTTTTTGAGATTTGCTCCGCCTGAATCCTTCAAGCCACCGCAACTCTGGTAAATCCTGTGTGTGAAGTTTTGCCAGAGCATAAAGACAAGAATGGCATGTCTGCTCCCAAATGGTAGGGTTTGCAATTTCTCATCGATTTCGAGTCATCCCCAACACAACAAGACTTCCCTGCCGTCGCGGTTCGCGTTCGCCAGGCAATCGGATAGCGCACCACGCTATCTAACAAACGACCCAGCAGCTCGGAGCTACGGGTGCCAGGATACCCTACAAGAACGTCGCAGAGGTTCGCAGTGATGACCAGTCAGATGTGGTTGAAGCGCGTCCTGATACCGTTTTGGACCATTCAGCTCATTTTGGTCACCATTCTCCTGGTTCTGTTCACGTTCTCGCTGGCCGTTGTCAGGGACTATCAAGAAGATTATGCGGACGACTACGGTGTGGACCGCATTAGCAAGCCAGCATACAGGGCCTTCAAGTGAAGTCTCACTTGGTACAAGATTTGCCGACGTGTCCAACCAGCACTAACAAGGGTCCCCTCATAGCGGAGTAGCGGCGGTGTACATTGCGCTGTGCGCGTTGACCATCATTTTCGACCTCACCGAGATCGTCTTGTTGGCGCGCAGACGTCTGAGCCCGAAGGTGGTCGTCACGTTCAACTCACTTCTCACCTTGGTGTGGGCCGTGATCTTGATTCTGCAGATTGTGGGCACCGCGGCCGGGGCGCGCGCCAGTGCCCTGGGGTTCATCTTCATCATCGTGGTGCTGTACGTGGTGGCCGAGTCCCTCTCACGTCCGGTCAGCAGCGAGTGCTAACTTTTTGTAGCGCGACGGCCCTGGGCAAGCTAATATACTCGTGCGTTCCACCAATCCATCTCGCACCATCCACTCGCTAACCCTCTCAGCTCCGTCATTCTGCATCGCTATCGCAAAGGGCAATTCGCTACACGTGGAACTTATAGCAGCCCGGCGAATGCGGAGGCAGGGGTCGAGTTCGATCCCACCCCCAGTGGGCCCAGTACTGCATACAACCCAGTGCCAGCTCCGTTGAACCCGTTTCGGTAGGCTGTCTTGCGCTCTCCAGCTCGAAGCTGTGACTGATCAGCTCCAATAGCGACTCATCCCGCGACCCTTCGCCCGCCGGAGGCATCCATCATCCCACCACTAGCGGGGCTGCAGCGGCGTACTTCAATGCCGCGCCGTCGCACGAGATGCAGCAGAGGGTGATCCGATAGCAGGTGGCATGATGGGGTCGTGTGTGTGCCTGTGCGGCAAATTCGTAATGTATGATATCAAGCCCGGTCCTGACAAGCAATACTCCTCGGCTACTGCCGGTATTGTCAGCAGTGTCACCGTTGTATGCTAGAGTTTGGAGCCCTTGTCAAGTCACTCCAGAGCACCAACACCTTCACGCAGCCGTGCCGTTCGAGTCGACCAGGCGCCGCGAGGTGGCG
>ANSM01002103.1:0-16105 GCA_000347735.1 Cercospora canescens BHU | reverse complement strand
CCCCAACTCGGTCACGCCCAACACTGGTGGTCCTGCCCCGCCCATTGTGCGCAAGCGTCCTGCGGTCAACATCTTCAACAGCTCTTCAAAGAAGAAGCCGACGCGAAAGCCAGCACCAACAGGCCAGAAAGCCGCGGCCACGTCGACGACGGCCCAGGGCTCCAGCGGTCAGCCTCTATCTTCATATCACCAGCCGATGAACGGCATCATCAAGACTGGGCAACCGACGCTAGCAGCCAATGACGAACCGGATCCGAGCAGCTACGCCGAATATCCCATCATGATCACCAAGAGTCAGCTTACCCAAGGTTTGCGATACCATGCCATGAAGCTTCAGAGCAAGCTGGACGCGAACGGCCAGCCGATCGAAGTCAATCCGTACGACCAGAATCAGTTTCCCCGCCCCGCCCGCCTGCATCGTCGCTTCGCGCGTGATAAGATGGAGTCATTCGAGCAGTCGGAGGTGGGCTCTGGCGTAGATGACAAGGAACGCGAACTGATGAGCATCCGTCGCGCAGAGCGTCAGGCTGAGCGCGAGGAGAATCAGAAGTTGATCGCACCAACGGGGGCCGACTCGAATAAGCCTCAGAAGAAGAAGCCGCAGAAGAAGGTTGAGGAGGGCAGGGATGAAAGCAACCCTGTCCGCCAGAAGCGCGCGCAATTGCGATACGAAGAAGCGCGACCCTGGCATCTAGAGGACTACGAGGGTAAGAATGTGTGGGTGGGCACGTACGAACAAGCGCTCTCCGAGCGCAGCATCATGCTTGTCGTTAGTAACGAAGGCACATTCGAGATGGTCCCCGTGGAGAAGTGGTACAGATTTCAGCAGGCAAACAAGGTCAATGCCATGGACTCGGAGCAGGTCGAGAAATTTATGACTGCGAAACACATGCCTAGCCGATGGGCATTGGGAACACAGGCGGCCGCGGAGCAGCTGAAGAAAGAGGCTCTGCAGAAGCGCGTAGCCGCCATCAAAAGCGCTGGTGGCGATTTTGATGCTGAACGGGATATGCTCGATATGGACTACAAGGATGAGTTCCAAGACGATGATGAAGGGATGCTGTTCCAGGCTGATGACGGTGAGGATGCTGGCGAGATCGAGCGCCGAATATACTTGGAGATGCGCGATGCAGGATTGGGAGGTACGGGTGTGAAGAATGAGGATATAGATGTGGAAGCGGAGCAACATCGCGAGCAGCTTGCACGGCTGGCACTCAAGAAGAAACAGAAGAAGTTACGAAAGCAGCTTCGAAAACGGGAGCACCAGGGCCAGTATAGTGATGACTCCGACAGTGACCCATATGCATCGTCAAGCGACTCTATGGATACTGAGGAGGAAGCGGAGGAAGAGAAGCGAAAAGCGGAGGAGGCCAAGAAGATTGCTGTGAACGGCGACAAGTCTGGAGCGTCGACAAAAGGGACCAACACACCTACTGGGAGACCTGAGAAGCGCGATCCCACACGACTGGGAGCAAACCTCAAGCGACCCGGCTCACCTGATAACTCAGATCTTAGTGGAAACGAATCTTCTCGGAAGAAAGTTAAAAGTAGTCATGGACGTGCAGTCTCTGCAGCTCCAAGTGCCGCTCGTGCGTCTTCGGCAGAGGCATCCAAGGGCAAAGCGCCTCGTGCAGGTGGTTCCGGCTCTGGTAGCGATACCGACACTTCTCGCACTGGTCGTATCAAGCTGAAGCTGAAGAACAGCCCGCCTGGATCCCCTTCGGCTGCTACACCCAACGGCTCACGAGCGGGCTCGCCGACAGCAAGCGGTACGGCAACTCCCAATGGCGGCACGCCTTTCCCTACTTTGGAAGAGGTGCGGACATCTATACCTCCAGCGGGTATTGCTATGAAAGCGCTTGTGGCCAAGTTCAAAAGTCGAGTGGGGACCCGTACCGCAGATTTCATTCAGCTGGTCAAAAAGGCTGGACAGCTTTCCAAGGACCCTACAAAAGCCGGCCTCATCGAGCTCAAGCCAGGGGCTTAGAAAGCGCACATTCAGAGCTTAAGCCGCTTAAACCAGAGGCTTCGGAGGCCCGCGTGGTTGCCGCCGTTGGCTGATAGTTGACACGCCCTGTGTGACTGACAACATACGGAGCAGGGCCAGGGAGAAAGCCAGGCGTCGAAATGGCCAATACCCTATTGGAAGGTTATTGTTTGAAACCAGAGATCGTTTCAGGCCTTGTGAAAACACAGTGGGCCGGCAATGATGCCACTGCGCGTTACATATCACTCGCGGCGACTTGCGGCATTTTAGCTCGAGCGGGTGGTTACACTAATTCAGTGAAGGCTCTCTAGGCTGTCCGATGCACGAGCATCGATCTCCCGTTCTCTGGCGCTTGAGTTTGGGGTTCAGCCGGGGCATTCTTTTGCACCATGCGTAAGCAGACTGAATCCGTATTGACAGACTTAAAGGATACGAAGAAATGGGATCACGTTGTGTGTATCCCGATAGTTTTCTTTTTTTTTCCCTCGACCATGCTCTCCCATCAGTGGATCGCTCCTTGATTTGGTGCTTGTTGACGAAGCTGCAGAGTACACGGTAGGCACATCTCTGTCCGAACGATTTAGACATGGCCTTGTCTTGGTTTTCCGATCGGAACAATCAATGGCGATCCGTCTGCCTACTTCGATGACGATGCAATGCCACCGAGGCTATGCGATATCATGCAAGAGAATGCAACACGAATATCGAACCCTCAAAGCACCTTCGTATCTTTGGCTCCGTGCAGTTCTTGATGTTGGTGTGAAGCAGTGATGTACTCACGGGAGCACCATGATTGGAGGCAATGATGTTTGGTTCCGGTACCTGCAACCTGCACGCCAGCAACTAGGCATTCATCGCCTGCATCGGACGAGTAAGCTTGGCTATGCTTCGGATTTCTTATTTGTTCTCCTTCGCAGCCTTTTGCTGCACGGGGCTAAATTGGAACCTCGCGCGTATCGATCTTCAATCCTGGGTCGAGAACTGTCTCAAGCGAGGTGATCGTGCCGCGTGGAGTTCGCTTGCCGGAACTAGGATCGAGATGCCAGCTCTACTGTTCGGGTGATTTCCCCGGCGAGCGGTTAAGTGAGTCTCAACTGACAAGCAGAGTGTAGTTTAGAGTCAAACAAAAGTCATCGAGTAGTCGACTCTGGCGACTAAAGTCGGCCCCTGCCCAATGCACAGCTCGTTAACATCTCCCAAGCTCTGTGCATGATTGGCCGCCACGATACCGGAAAGGCTACGCTTTGCTTCAGGGATCCGACGGTGAGCTCCATGCTACACAACAGAATTCCATTCTGCACCACGAACATCTCCACGTGGGGACCCGACTTGGAAGCTGCAAAGCACAACACCGTTAGCTTCAGGTCCACATGCATACTGGTTCGTTTCAACCCGAATCTGTGGCGCTGCGTTGCCTTGCAACTAGCATGTTCGACTGGGAAAATTGTCAAGGAGAGGTTTCTATGGCCGCGTATGCATTCCGGGCAGAATATGTTGGCGGACATGGCCGTTGCAAGAATTCTGGTCTCTACGAAGGATACAGAACGGCAAGCGTTCTTTCGCTGCGACGACCGATATATCCATCAACATGATGCGAGGCCTCTCCACCTTGAGCGCAGTCCACCTCCTGGTCCTCTTGTCACCCTTCTCAACCTCTTCGCCCATTATGCAAGCACAACAAACGAGCTTTGAAACAACTTACCACTACACAGCCTATAGCACTCTTCTCCCAGCGGCCACAACAGCTCCGTTACAAAACATCACATGCCCCACCACCCCTGTCTCTTCAGAAGCAGGGTGTCCCGCTGGTTGTACAGCCGTTCCCTGTGCGGGACTTTTGGGCGTTGCGACAGATGCGTTCGACTGCGCCCTCGAGACCCCCGAGCCAATTTTGACCAGCTGGGAGGCGACGAGCACGTGTGACAGTGGAAGCACGGTGCATCATTTCACAGCTTGGGGTGGAAACGTAGTGGAGAGGTGCAAGGCCACCGAGGCTGCGACTGCTGGCGATGTGGCAAAGCGGTGAGGGTAATACATCTAGGATGGAAGATGCAGCGAGAGGCGAATGTGGGAGACGGCAACATTACACTGGCACTGATGCAGGAAAGTCAGCAAGATGATGAGCACAATGCTGTGTGACAAACAGGGTTGTAACGGCTGGGTCGAAGAACTGGATTGAGGGTCCCAGAGATGTGTTGAAACTGCGAGGCGTTCAACGTGCTGATTCATCGCACTTCCATCACAAAAGTACAACTCTCCCGATGGTGTGGTTTAAATTCAATCTTGAAAGCGGAATCAAATTGTTTCCATGTGTAATCCAGCAATATCAACGCCCGTTTCGACAGCTCATGCCCTCCATCGGACATTCGTCTCCTGCGCCCAAAGAATTCTGCCCATGAAAGCTTCGTATAGAGCTGATCACGCAAAATGTGAGCGTATTCAGCCGACCATGCTCGATGGCTTCGTGCAATAGAATTTGACGTGAACCTTCTCGCCTCGTCACTCGGCTCCGTCCCCCATCAATCAATTTGCCTTCGACGGCCAAGCTGTACCTGTCCTTACAACGTAATGCGCTTCTATCATAGCATGCCAAACCAGCCGTCAGTCCCCGCTAAACACGAAGACTCTCCGTGCGTTGGCACCTGACCCTGCTCTCCCCGTTCCGCAAGCTAAATCTCAACTTATGGTCTCTCTCTTGAAGAGACATGGGCACATTTCCAAAGTCGTGCGACTTCCTCCGCTCAACAACGTTCTTCCGCACGCCGGGAGCTTTGGCGTCAGACCCATTTTCCTCCAGAAATACATGGTTGACAG
The DNA here is from genome assembly GCA_000347735.1 of Cercospora canescens BHU. NCBI lineage: Eukaryota > Fungi > Ascomycota > Dothideomycetes > Mycosphaerellales > Mycosphaerellaceae > Cercospora > Cercospora canescens. Next base: position 11,304 of record ANSM01002103.1, on the reverse strand, counting down.
GATCAACAGATAAAAGCCATGGTCGATTGAATGCTATCGTCTTGCCATAACTCATCTAGTCTATCTCATCATATCTTCTCATTGGGCTGGGTTGCAGGACGATCCGCCACGCTGGCCGTCTCACTCGCGGGGTCCGTCTTCTCCAAATGCGCACGAGCGTCCAGCTCGTTCATCGCAGTCTCTTCGCTATCATAGTGGTGGAAAATGATCCAGACCATAATGGCAGCGAGAAAAGAAGCCACTGAGACACCGGTATACCTAGGAGAAAGTTAGTTGAGAGTGCTTGAGGTCGAATGTAGCGTGTTCTTACATCCACATTATCGCTGGGTCGCCTGTGGCAGGGACCAGGGCCTCGCCAAGGGCGGAACCAATGGCGTTCGTGAAAAGGTAAAGAGACTGCACAAAGGATTTCATCGAGGGAGGAGCCTTGGTGTAGGCATATTCGAGACCGGTGACGGAAATGAAGATCTCGGCAAGGCCGATGAACACATAAGCTGGAGTCTGCACAGCAATATGAACGTGGTTTGGAAGAGGCGTTTCGCCGTCCATACCAGCTGGACAGCCTCCCGGATTGCCGTAGCAAGGCCCCGCCGAGTAAATCAGATGCTGCACGATTGCCGCGTAAGCTACACAAAGCGAAGCCAGGACGAAACCGATGCAGATTCTTGCGATTGGCTTCAACTCAATGTGCATCTTGCGAAGAGCTGGGTAAACCACGCGATCGAGGATGGGAATGAAGACAATGATGGAGACTAAGAGCGGTCAGTTTGAATTTACGATGACTTCTGAAAAGCTCCTCGAATGGAGGGACTTGACCTACTCGGATCGAAATTTTGCATCAGATCGTTGGGCATGCCATGACCCTCTGTCGAAAAAGTCAGCTAGTGCTCGAGGCAGCAGTTTCGTAATCCGTCCTGGTGAGGATGTTTCTCCAACTCCACGACTAGATCTCAACACCAAGACTCAAACGCGCTTACCCATCATTGCAGCCTGGCTGATAAAATTGCTGTTACAAGTGGTCAGTGGAAGGTACGAAGATGTCTGAGATACGGTGACGCGGTCTGGAGATGCTTTCCAGCGACTATACTTACCTGGAAAACTGGCCATACACAAGCCAAAATATTGGGAACCAGCAAAAGACTTTGCATGCACGCAATGCACGCTTGAGCTCATCGACAAACTGGTCACTCCAAGCCACTGGTTTCGTCTTCCCATTTGCTGCGCGCCAGCTTGGCTTCGCGGCATTGGTGTTGTGATTCACGATCATGATGCCAATAGCCTTGAATGCATCGGTGATGATGGACCCTTGAGGCGGTCTGTCAATGTAGCGGCCACGGCAAAAGATCAGAACGGCCACTCCGACGCAGACATGAAGAAGCACATGAGGTATGCGGTCCAGAAGCCTTCGTACTTCTCCATGAATGGCGTGGCAAGCAGCGAGAGGCAGCCGATGTTGATGCAGCCGTAGAACATCATGTAGATTCGTTGATAGGTGATGGCTGGATCGATGACCACCCGCTCCCCACTTGCCAAAGTCTTGACGGCCATGAGTCGTCGAGTATATTGGTCGGCAATCAAGGGGGCGATGTTTGATTTGATCCCTCCTGTGCCAAATGCGATGACGCTATGATTCAAGGTCAGCATGATGCGTTCGTGCGTAGGAATGTCCAGGAGCGTACATGATGGCAGTCACATATCCTCCAAGTGCATGCCCGCCCTCGATCGACGTGGGCAGTGCTGTAGTCCAGAGGATTATGAGTCCACACCAGTATACACCGGCGAAGATGACGATAGTCTTGTACTTTCCGAGATACTGATCGGCGATAATAGCACCAATGATGGGCGTCACATAGCAGAAGAATTGGAAGAAGAGGTTCAGACCAGTGGCTCCAGCATGACCTAATCCGAGGCCTCGTGGACCGTCTTGGCCTCCTGGTCGGTTGTTAATGTAGTTTTGAAACAGACCCTGACAGCCGTAGTCTAGAATACAGTCAGCATCGTTGTGCTCGCCACAAACGAGAGCGCCATCATGCTTCAATGCTGAAATTGCGAGATCTCGTGCTCGAGTGCGTTGTGGCGTCAAACAGACTTACATGTGAAGCGTTCACACAACTCTACAGCGGCGATCAAATATGCGGAGGCGGGGAACTTGTCTCCGATATGTCGTAGTGTTTGCTTCTCGTGCTCGGTTGGCTCCGCATCGTCTGGAGTTTGTTCGTGCTGATGTTCGGCGTCCCCAGCAGGCCTTTTCTCGTTTTGCACAAGCGGGAGCTTCGCGCCAGTCATGTCGACCGAGGCTGCTCTCCCTCCTGTCGTGCCACCAATGGACTTTCTCCCGGACGCTTGCTGCAGAGTGGCATGCAGCTCCGCGGCCCCGTCCTCGTGATTCATAGCTGCTGGTGGGAGAATGAAGGGAGAACAAAGATAATGTGCGGATTGCAAAGAGGAAAAGAGAGCCAAGGGCGGTAGAAGTGAGAGGCAATACTTAACAGAGTGCGGGCTCGGTTGCACCAAGTGGGTGTCACTATCGCGGTACCTTCACGGCCCTCTGCGAAGATCCGCCAGCGCGGAAGGGAAGGGCAGCTCGTGTTGATCCCTCACGCGACAAAGTGATGGAAGGCAGGATCTGCGATGGAGGCGATAGAAGCATCGCAGGTCGACGGAAAAGTGAAGGTGTCCGAGGAGCGAAAAGGCATCGATTTAGATCACGGGCGAGGTGATTGGTTGCCAAGGCGGATTGCGGATCAAGCGAAAACGAAGCACTCTTGGTGCGAGTGTAGTGGAATGTAACGTGGGTGTGCAGCGTTGCTTGAGCGCGGCCGAGTGCATGCTTGTCTCAGACAAGACGGCTCGTCCGGCGCGTGGCAGCCATGTTCGCACAATGCTCCAAGTGTGATGAAGGTCGACAGCAAGACTTGACCAGCGAGCTTTTGCCGATTTTGCGCCTTCGTCTCGCCCTCCTCCGCGGACCCTCCATCACTCAACTTTTTTGCGAGAAGCCTTTGAAGCGTGCCGCTCCAGCTGACATGTCGACGCAATCGCGCTGGAAGAGCACCGCCGGACCGTCATTGTTGATATGCGTGGGCCCTCTTGTCCGGAGATGCTGCCTCTCGCGGTAACAGGTCTGCAGATAACAATGAAGCGGCAGCAGGAAGGAATCTGGTCGCGTTGTCCCGAAGCTGGCCGTCCGAGCAGCGAGTGACTTGGAACTTGAGCCGAATGGCTAGGCAAATATTCGCTGTCCTCAGTGTCCGGCAGCGTCCTGCCGCGAAGGAATGGCCAACCGGACGACCGTGCCGTTCGTGGAGCTGGCACGAGAGCTCTCTCAAAATCTCGGCTCCGCATGTCCCGCTCTCTGCGGCGCTGTTTTGCATAAACGCGATGCAATTAGGAGGACGTGGTTGCGGCGAAGAATCCGATTAGAAATTTGCGTCGGAAGGTATGCTCTTGTACACAGGTTTCTTCTTCGTCTTGGCAGGCTTGTTGGATCTACGATGGGGCGACTTCCAGTATTCAAGCAGACGGATGACTTTGTGATCTGGCCCAGGGAGAACGAGCGGCCGATGACGGAATGCAAGAGGACTGGATGTCGTGTAGATGAAGCATCATGGGAGACACCAAGAGCTCGGCTTCCTCTCCTTACATGCTAACACTTTTCGGGAGTCCAAACCAGGATGCCATAGGATGTATGCATGTGGCAGAGATCACCTAGTACGCGGGAGTCATCCCTGCGAAATGTGTTTTGTCTTCACACGAATACCTTCAGCTTCGACGACCTCGGGACTTGCCTGCATCAGCGCATTCGAGTGCTGCAGAAGTGTCGATTTGCTCCGAGGTTTGGTGTTTGCATAGCCCTTGCTCCATGTGGCCTTTTCGCGCCTGCCGTGAGTCCCACCAGCCCTTGACGGAAGCTCATCAATGGCAGGAGGCCGATCTGGCGTCTGGCTTCTAAACAGCGCATAGTGTGACCAAAAGTAATGTTCACTACCGCTCTCCTGTAAGTGTTGTTGGGATGCTCATCGTGCGATAGTCTGCGTCACAACCGATGATGCAGGGCATCGACGAAACTAATAGGGTCAGATGTTCTGTTATGAGTGGAAGTTACAGTTCACACAAGAGGCCACGCGGCCAATCATGGTCCTCAAATTAGTCTAAGCTGACACCGACGGACCACTGGAACGAGTGACGGCTGAGGTGGACAAGCCCTAATAACTAAGGGTATGCACAAAATGGTGCAATGCTGAAAACGATGACACCAACGTCGCACAAGCGAATGCCCCCGCAACGGGCGAGCAGCCAACACGCACGGTCGAAGACGCTGGATCCGAGATGGCAAGATTCGCCCAGCCACTAAATCAGGTGCTGAGGCACTTGTGCCAGTCCGATGTTCTGCCTCCTCTTGCCGGCCCATTCTACGGGACCTCACTTCGCCTACTTTCAAAACCTCGCCACCAGTTTTCGTTCAATGCCAAGAACTAAATCCCCACACCGGCCTTCCTATCGCTTGCTTCCGACGATAGCGTGATAGTGCTCAGTCCGACAACGGAACATGATGAGCCCGTAAGTACTGCACCACTCTCATATACAGCGTCGAACCGCATTTGTCATGTCCTGCATCTCCTCAGCTCAATTTCACGATGCGTAGAGTGGCCACCTGGTTGGCTCTGAGCCAGCAAGTGCTTGCATCTTCAGTCACACCAATTGTCCATCTCGAGGGATATGGCTCTTTTCGAGGACTCACAGTCAACGCTTCCTTGACAAACGACACCCTCCCGGCACCCGTCGACGCTTGGTTGGGCATTGAATATGCTGAGCAACCAGTGGGTGAACGAAGATTCACGCCGGTGGAGGCAAGGCCAGCAGCGTTCAATGGCACTCGTGCAGCCACCACATATGGAAAGATTTGCGTGCAGGACCCGACGGCTCTCACGTACGAGCAAGACGAGGCATGTCTGAGCTTCAATGTCTTCCGCACGGCAGGTGTCCCGCTCGAGAAGAAGCTTCCGACCTTGGTCTGGATCCACGGTGGTGGTTTCGTTCAAGGCTCCGCTCGCAGTCTTGATGGCGCCTCTTTTGCTGCATCGTCGAAGCATCCTGTCGTGGTAGTGACGTTTCAGTACCGACTGAGCGCCCTGGGTTTCCTTCCATCTGCTCTGTTTGAGGAGGAAGGACTTTTGAACCTAGGACTGCGAGATCAACACTACTTTTTGGAGTTCTTGCAAGACCATCTCAGCTCGTTTGGTGGCGATCCTGAACAGATTACACTTGGAGGCCGATCTGCTGGAGGTCATTCCACTGGTATTCACTACTTCCACAATTATGGCAACGATGCGGGAAAGCCGCTCTTCGCCCGTGTCATCCATCAATCCGGCGCCGTCACTGCTCGAGCATTCCCCAACTCCAGCTATCCGCAATACCAATCGGACTTCAAGCGCTTCATGGGAGCACTCAATTGCTCGACCAATTCGAGCAACGAGGAGGCTCTGAAGTGCCTCCGCTCAGCACCCATCGAGATCATTCGATCCGAAAGCTCTCAGATGTATGCCGATGGAGCACACAACATCAGCTGGCCCTTCCAGCCCACTCTGGGCGGTCCTCTTCTTGAGAAACCTGGGTCTGTGTCTGCCCGCGATGGCACGTTCTTCCATGTTCCCGCAATAACCTCGCATGTCACCAACGAGGGCAAGTACTACACTCCAGGAGACTTGGAAACCAATTCGGAATTTCTTGATTTCATGCGCCAAACTAGCCCCGATCTCAACGAAACCGACATCTCACTCATCGAAGACCTGTACCAGGACCCTATTTCTCACCCAGATACTTCGCCATACACCAATTCGCCCAACTCCACACAATACAACCGCCTTTCGGAAGCCTGGTCTGACTACGCTTATATCTGTCCAAGCAGAGAGACGGCGGAAGTGGTCTCGAATGCGGGCGTTCCGATCTGGCGTTTGCATTTCAACACGCCTGACACACCTCTTGCTTATGTGCCGTGGCGCGGAATTCCTCACACTTCCGACACGAGATACACGTGGGCGTCGAAGCGAACGGCATACCCTGTGACTGGTGATATCTATCATGCGTACCTGGCAAGTTTCGTGACCACGGGAAATCCGAACACTGCAAGGTGGCCTGGAACACCAGAGTGGCCCATCTACGATGCGAGCAAAGGTGCAGAAGCGCTGCAGTTGTTGGTCAATCCAGGAAATGCGACTGTCGTCGAGAAAGACAGTTATCGTAGAGAGCAATGCGATTTCTGGAATAGTGATGAGAGAGCTGGCAGGCTGAACAAGTAGGACCAGGGAAAGCTTGTTAGTGGCCACATAGCATTCGCGCATCGATATCAGTCGAGATACTTCTTCCCAGTCAACTCATCAATCAGTTCGAACATCGCGTTCCCTCCCATCCAGCCTGCCTTGTGCGATCCAGCTACGCCCCTTGTGTACTCTGCTTCTTCTTGGGAAATTTTGACAGTCTCTGTTCCACGCCCATTGGCTGCGGCGTCGGCGAGTAAATTCACATGGCAGCATTTGTCAAGCATATAGAACCAATTGACAGCCTCTTCGATTGTCTGTCCGACAGTCAACAGGCCATGATTCCGTAGCAAAGCAGCTTTCTTGTTTCCCAGCGCAGCAGCGATATCTTGACCTTCATCAGACGCAAGAACGACACCTTTTCCCTCGAAGACAACGTGGTCCTTTGAACGCAATCTGTCAGCTGAGAAGTTCTAGGAGTAAGCGACATGAGCTCATCTTACATCATAGAAAATGCACGACTCCAACGAAATCGTATCCAGTTGTTTTCCCAGCGCGCAAAACGCCCGTCCAAACACCGAGCGGGTGTGCGCGGCGCACAGGACATCTGGTCTGGCCTCGTGAATAGCCCCGTGGATCAGGAAAGCCGCTCGATTCAACACTTTGACTCGCCCATGATCCAGAATATTGCCTTGATGGTCTACACGGAGCAGATCGCTTTTCTTGATCAGATTGAAGTCGACACCGAAAGGATTCACCCAGAACGTGGCTGGGTCGATCGGGTCGCGGACTGTGATGTGCCCGGCGAGGCCTTCATTCAGCCCGAAGTGGCCGAAGATGCGGTATGCTCCGGCGAGACGGCCTTTGATGTATTCACGTTCTGCTGCTTTGTTGGGGAACTCGAGGGTTGGTGGCGAGAGGAAGCCGATTTCTTGGTTGGAGGTTCTTTGGAAGTCGGATTTCTTGGTCGGAGGGCCGTTGGTGGCTGCGGCGTTGAGGTCCGCTGTTGACACTGGAGCCATGATAATATGCCTTCGTGAGTGAAGCTTGAAAGAAGCAGAGAGATGTCCAGGAAGTGATTTGTAGCTGACAGGTGCGATCCTCCGTGCTCACACCTTACCTAGGCTCATCCTCCCTGCATGAACAGAGCTATGCATGCCAGAAGATCGGCAGTTGCCCGAGCTATAGAGAGCTCTGCATTTTCAAAAGTACTCTGCATGATAATCGTTCTCAATTGGACGTTGCACGGCATTGGTGCCCTTGCCATACCCCGCCGGCACAAGGGCTGAGCTTGCGGCTCGATGAGGAAGCTGCAATTTCTCAGCCCGTATGAGGCTGCCTGAACTATTGAAGGCGCTGTTGCCATTGGCGTAAGTCCAGGTGTCGAACTGCATGGGAGGCTGAAGACAGGATGACATAGCTCACTGCCGGTGACGGACGCGATCTAATTGTTGGTAGATTAGCACCTGGAGAGAAAACTTTGCGGCTGCACGCGTTGCAGTATTTCAGTCTTGGGAAGAGCCGGGCAAATGCTGGCAAATAACGATGGCGCATGAAAATCATACACGCCAAATCTCAGAACATGAATGGCATTGTTGTCATGTGGAAGAGGCCTTCCTGTCGAAGTTGATTCACTTCATCTCGGATGGCAATGACATCATCAGCTGCACTTTCTTCACAATGAACACTTTCAGTAGCACTTTCCCAAAACAACGCAATCAGCAACCATGGCATCAAGAAACTACCTGATCACAGGCGCAGCACGAGGCATAGGCCGTGGACTCACCCGAATTCTCCTCTCCAAAGGCCATCGAGTCTTCCTCATCGACAACAACGAATCCGAACTCAGGCATTTCACAACCCAACTCACCAAACAACAAGAAAACTCTCAACTCACCAAGCCCTTCTCCTCTGCTCTCTGCGACCTCCGTCAACCCCCACAAATCGAAAACGCCATCTCTCTCGCCACCGACTTCTTCCAAGGCCACCTCGACGTCCTCATCAACAACGCAGCCAACACATCCTCCGTTGCAAACGCCACTCCTCTAGCCGAACAGACTCTAGCAGACTGGACCACAGCCCTCGAAACAAATCTCACAGCGCCTTATCTCCTCGTGCAATCCAGTCTCCCTCTTCTGACATCTCCCCGCGCCACAGCCGCCAACATAATCAATATTTCATCCACCCGCGCATTCATGTCGGAACCTAACCATGAAGCGTACTCCACTACGAAAGCCGGTCTTCTCGGCCTCACGCAGTCACTCTCCGTATCGTTGGCTTCGCAGAACATCCGTGTGAACGCCATATTACCTGGTTGGATTAATGTGGCGCACGAGTGCCAGAAGGGAGACGAAGAGGGCATGAAATGGGAAGAAGGCCTGACAGAGGAAGATCATAGGTGGCATTTGACGGGACGGGTAGGGAAGGTGGAGGATGTGTGGAGGGCTGTGGAGTATCTGGTGGAGAATGAGGGGGTGAGTGGGACGGAAGTGGTGGTCGATGGTGGTGTGACGAGAAAGATGGTGTATCCGGAGGAATAGAGGGAAAATGTGCAGAGACGATTGTGCATATGCTGTAGCTTTCATTTCGTCCAAGTCGTCCGTTGTGCGCCTCATCATCTATGGTCGCCTTCGAATTCTATGCAAAGATTATGCAATACTGTACTTTTCATCCTCATCGTGCGGTCCGCCGTAGAAGTGTGTTCTTCTTTATTTCCAACCCGAGATGGCCTCATCGATATCCTTGCGGTGTGCCCGCTGTTCCTCGCACTGCTTGAGGAACACCTTGTACTTGGCTTGGAGCAGTTTCTTCTCTCCTTCGTCCTTGTTTGGATACACCGCTTTACCAGGCTTGCTCATTCTGTCCATAATGTCCCACAGTGGTTCACTCTTGCCGTCCTTGTCCGTGGAAGCGGCCTTGGCACCGAGCATCGCGGCACCGTGCACGACAGCGGCGTGAACGTAGCGGGGAATCAGTACAGGCATGTCGCAAGAGGTGGCCATAAGGGACATGAGGACTGGGTTCTGGCATTGAGAGCCAGACATGAAGATGGAGGAGATGACGTGCCCGGAGTTGTTCATCTGCTCGATGATTTGCTTGGTCTGCAGAGCGATAAACTCCATAGTACCATAGTAGTACAAAGCGAGACCATCGATGCTCTTGTCATTTGACAGGCCAATGACTGATCCCTTCATGTCTGGGTCGGCAATCGGAGATCGGTTGCCGAACAGATCTCCATAGAAGAAGAAGTGACGTCCAAGGTAGGAGATGGCTGGAGCGCCGACCTTCTCCTTCATCTCGAGGAGATGCTCGTTCAAGTAGTCGTAAATGTTGGTGTTGAACGATTCCGCAAGAGACATGGCTTCTTGAAATGCGGGGTGCGTTTCGACTACGTGCTTGAGAAGTTCGCCAGTAGCTGATTGTCCGCCCTCGGCCAACCAGTAGTCCGGAATGAGGACATCTCGGTAAGGACCCCAAACACCATTGACGAATACTGGCTTCTCGGACATGGCCAAGTGGCAGGTCGATGTGCCGGCAACAGCGGCCAGACGTGTGAAGGCCTGAGAGACGTCGTTCTTTGGCTTGCTGGTATCGAGGCTGTCCTCTCTGAGGTTAACCTTGGCGCCAACAGTGCCGATCCAGCCAGCATAGGCATCAATCACACCGCTGCCGATCGCGATGCCTGCTGGGAGACCCATCTCGGTCGCTGCCTTCTCGGACAAAGTACCGATCAGCTCACCAGCAGTGAGGTAGTGGCCATTCTGCAAAATCGTCAGTCAAAGAGTCATATAATCACAGTCGTTCTGGAAGGTAGTACCACCCCGTTCACGCCTCCCATTCGTTTGAAGTTGTCTTCGCAGAGGTCTGAGAGGCCAATCTCTGTGAGGAAGTCCTCCTGCCAACCCTTGACACTGCCGTCAACGCCGACCGGGACATAGCCCTGCTTGCAGACGACTGAGCAAAAGCTGCGTGCCTCGCTGCCAGTTGCCATGTGTGTCAAAGCATCGCCCAAGTCGTAGAACTTGCATCGATCGAAGAGCTCCTTTGGCATGTTGTTCTTCAACCACAGCACCTTTGGAATCTCCATTTCTATGCTCATCTGACCACCGACATATCTCAGCAAATTGTGGTTCGTGGCGTTGATCTTCTTCGTCTCTTCGACAGGCCTGTGATCGAGCCACAGGATGACGTTGCGGTCATTGCCATCGGCATTGTCAAACTTTGGTCCAGTCACTGAGATTGGCTCGTCTGTCTCTCGATCGAAAACGGTAAGGGAGCAGGTGGCATCGAAGCCAATACCGCGAACGGTGTTGGGATCGATGTTGTGTTGAGACATGGCTCGCTGGATGGAGTTGCAGATGCATTTCCAGATGTTGGTTGTCGATTGTTCCTGTCTTTCGCGTCAGCTTTCGATTTGTAGCATACTTCGAGCCTCAATTGGACCGTACATAGTAGCCAGTCTCTGGCTGCCAGAGACCAATGTTTTCGCTTGCTAGGCCGACAATGTCGCCTTTTTCGTTCATGATGCATGCTCGCGCACTACCAGTACCGACATCGATACCGATGTAGTGGTTGACCTCCGGCCGGAGTTCATTGTGCGGGTCGACGGACATTTGGCGCGACTGCTGCCGTGACGGGTTGCGGTATGGAAGTCCTCCTGGAGTGGCCATCTTGACGGTGGTTTTGTTGCTGCCAACTGAGTAATTCCTGAGGGATCCCTTGCTTGAGAGGGGGTTTGAGTTTTATGGTGAAGCTATTTCTGATACCAATTGGGCTGCGACAGACAGGAAAATTGGGAGTTACAGGAAAGCAGACGTGCGAGAGAAGCAGGAGTGGTGATGATGGAGGAGAAGTTTCGTTGAGCTTCCTGCAAATGGCCCCGTCAAGCTCTGCCTGCTCGCTCGACCTGTCACCGCGAGAATCAACCCAGGAGACCCTGACGATGCTGACGGTGAAGGAGAGCTACATCATAGTGGGGACGCGGGGGCCAGTTGGCCTGCGGAGCGAAGATGATGGCCGCTCGCGGTGGCAAGCATCCATCTCCACC
>ANSM01002089.1:0-23367 GCA_000347735.1 Cercospora canescens BHU | reverse complement strand
GACCGTCCGAGTGCTGCGGGCGAGGACGACGAGGAGCCCCGTAGTAGCCACTTTATGGGGCGTGCACAGACTCTGGGCGGCGACGATGCTCCGAGCCGAGTAATTGAGGATCCTCATGCTGCACAAGGACAACCACTCCCTCGAGTCACTCGCACTCTCCACTTGTGGGCTGATGGTGTGAGCATCGATGATGGGCCGCTGTTGCGCTTCGACGACCCGGCCAACGAGCACATCATGCAAGCTATCAACCAAGGACGAGCACCCAAAGCACTGCTCGATGTTCACCCCAACCAAGAGGTTGATCTCAATCTCGACCCACACAAAGGCGAAAACTACGTCGCTCCGAAGCCCAAGTACAAGCCATTCAGCGGGTCAGGACAACGTCTCGGATCTCCTACACCTGGTCTTGCATCGTCTTCGTCAGCATCAACATCACAAGCACCCGCTACTGCGAGTTCCTCCCAACCGAAGCCAGAGGAAATGACTGTCGATGAATCTCAACCAGTCCTACAGCTGCAAATACGACTCGGTGACGGCACTCGGCTGGTATCTCGATTCAACGTTACGCACACGATTGGCGACGTCTACGACTTTGTCAACCGTGCTTCGCCCGCGTCGCAGCAACGAGCATACGTGCTGCAGACGACATTCCCGTCGAAGGAGCTGTCCGACAAGTCACAAGTTCTTGGCGACATGAGCGATTTCAAGCGTGGCGGTGTGGTCGTGCAAAAATGGACATGATTACCTTGCAACCACTTCTTCTCCTTCTTTTTCCCACAATGGCGTACGACAAGACAGACCGCCTGAACTTGGAGGATATCGTTTTTAGAGCAGAGAATAGAAAGGACTCGGTGGAAGCCGTGCAGCGCTGTGGGCATCGGAGGTTTGCACTTGCTGCATTTGCTTGGCGTCTGGAGCGTTGACTAGAAGAACAAAAAGGCCTGTCCACTGCCCGTGACTATCAGTTTTGACGAGCAATTCGGGGCCATTGCAAACGGGCGATCCCCCAATGTGATATGATTCAGGAATGATGCGGATGAGGTGTAGCTCAGTATAAAAAGTTGTCTTGCGGCAGTGCTGCGAGGATCCGATCCGCTCTCCTTCCAAATCACTTCCTCTCACCCCTCAAAACACTCTCAATTACTTGTGCTGCAGCTAAAACTTTCTCCTCTTCCAGCCTCCTACCTACGATCTGTATCCCAACCGGCATCCCCACCATATCCCGTTTCCCCTTCTCCCACAACCCCCAATTCCAATCATCTAATTCACTCTCACCTTCATACACTTCCTTCCCTCCACCTTCCAAATCCACTTCTTCCACCTTTCCTCCGGGAATCACCACCACACTCCAATCTAACAAATTCCACACCTTCGTATACCCCACCCACCTGCACTCTCCATGCCTCACGGCACTATGCGGCATACACGGCAGAATCAACACATCGCATTCCTTCCCCGTCTCCGCATCCCGGATCGAATCCCAGAGCGCGAGATATTCGGCTTGGATGGCGCGTTTGCGGAGATTGAGCGTCCAGTACTCGGGGACTGAGAGGGGTTTTCCGGCGGAGGGGGATGAGAGCGATTGTGCGATCAGGTCGGCTACGCGCACGATGGGCGGCTCGTTGGCTAGTGCGAGCGAGGCTTTGAGGTCGTGGCAGCCGGAGGAGAGGTAGTAGGTGTCCATGAGGGAGATTGCTTCGCGGTGCAGAGGGGTGTGCTGGATGGGGGACCAGGGGATGATGGTGTGGTTGGCTGATTGGAGGGTGGTGGAGAGATGGGTGAGAATGCGGGTGATGGGGGGATGGGGGCGGACGAGGCCGTCGGTGAGGAAGAGGCCGATTGTAAGGGGGCGCGATTGAGTTTGGGTGTAGAGGGTCTGGTCCCAGGGGATGCGGTGGACGGTGGGATCGTGGAGCCATGGAGAGGAAGCGAGGAGGGTGCGAGTAACGTGAGAGAGGGAGGAGAGTGTGCGGGATAGGGGCCCCACGACGGAGGGGACGTGTTCTTGGCCAGCCATTGTGACTTGGCAGCCTAGGTAGGGGAGACGGCCGCTGCTGGGTTTGAGGGAGTACAGACCGCACATGTGCGCGGGAATGCGTACGGAGCCGCCAATGTCTGTTCCCCAGCCGAGGATACTGCCGTGTTCATGGAGGAGGGCGCTTTCGCCGCCTGTGGAACCACCAGGTGTGAAATCTGGATTCATCGGATGCGTTGTCAAGCCAAATAGAGAGTTGTCCGTCTCGCACCACTAGATCAAGATCAGATATAGTCAGATACTGCATTCTCCCCAAATTGACCGGAAGGGATCGGTACTCACCATGATACTTTGTGGTAGGTTCGTCTTCGCAATGAACACCACTCCCGCCTCCGTCATAATCTTCACCAGCAAAGCATCCTTCTTTGCAGGTTGAAACGACATTCCGACATATCCCAGCGTAGTATCGTGGCCCGTGACATCGAATTGATCTTTGAGTGTCATGCACACACCGTGTAGTGGGCCCTTCGTTTCTCCAGTCCTCTCGAGGTAAGAATCCAGCTCACGGGCTTGGTGTAATGCTTCATCGAAGAGTATCTCCGTGAGACAATTCGTTTTCTCATGCGCAGCAATTGCTCTGGGAGTTTTTTCGTGAGATTTTCCTTCGCGAGTGTTGACCACCATGATGCATCGACTCACTTCTGAATATACGCTTTGGTGACATCGACAGCTGTAAACTCCCTGGCGGCGATCCGCGCAGCAAGTTCTTCTACCGCATCGATAGACGTAATCGCCTCAATTGTTGTCTCTTGCAGGGGTTCCAAAGCGTAGATCTTGCCATATTCTGTGATCTTTTTCGTTTGATCCGCTCGCTTCTGTTGTACGATCTCCGTCCACGGCACTTTGACTGTCAATGGCGATTGCTCAGCCATGTTAGACACTGCGTCGAACGCAAGAGGTGTGGAGTCTCAAGTGCTTGTTCAAGTACTTGCACATGCACGATGTGTAGAGTCACTGCAGGAGACTGCAGATACGGGCCATCCAATGCGCCGACTGCTGTGCCGAGACTGTCGTGGCGGCCGGCGGCCAAAAGAGTGGGGCATGGGCGAGCTTTATCTGCGTTCTGGTCAGCTACCCAATTGTCAAATTTATCCATCAGCGTAAGTGAAAAAGAGGTGAAGCTGGGCGAGAAAAGGTACCACTTCATAGAGTATTCAGTAAGTTGTACAAGGTATCCAGACCACTTCGTAAATTCCCAAACAATCATTTTTTCAGCAGCGACTTCACTGCCTTGCTTTTGGAAGCCTTCGGATTAATTCCCTTCTTTTTCAATGTCTTTCGTTGCGCTCTTTCGATGATCTTGTTGTCCTCTTCGCTGTCAAAGCCGCCAAAGTCATCGTCTTCCCCATTTTGCTTCTCGTCATCAACGATGTCTTCGTCCTCGACAGTTGTCTCTTTCGGTGCACCTCCGTTGGCTTGTTGCTTCTTTTCCTCAGCGCTGCCTTGTGCTCTCACAGCATTGAGTGGCGTCACCGCAATCTTCTTGAACTTGGCAACGAAGAACCCATCTACGTTGTATGCATGTGGATAGTATCGGCGCGTCTCCTTCATGCTCGGATGGAAGCGCTTTGATTGAAATTTGGTGAAACCCTCCTTTCCAAAGACTAGACCAGTTGGCACAAGCTTGACGTTGGGTCGCTTGTTCAGGACATATTGAACGACCTGTTCGTTCTCTTCGACCGTGACCGAACACGTCGAATAGACAATGTAGCCGCCAGTCTTGGATGCGTGATCAACGGAGTCCACAGCCGCAAGAAGAAGCTGCTTCTGAAGATGAGGCAGTCGAAGGAAATCAGCTTCGGTTTTATTTGTCTTGACACTCGCATCTTTGGCGATGACTCCAGTACCAGAGCAAGGTGCATCCAGCAGGACACGATCGAATCCACCCATAACTTTTGGGAATTCCAAGGCAGAATAATTGCAGACCACGGCGTTCTTCACACCCAGCCTGTGAATATTTCCAATGAGACCCTTTGCACGGTCTTTGTTGGAATCGTTCGAGAAAATGACACCAGTATTCCGCATCAGTGCAGCGAGATGTGTTGTCTTTCCACCTGGAGCAGCTGCCATATCCAGAACTCGTTCGTGCTCTTGCGGTGCCAATGCCATGACAGGCAGGAAAGAGGACGCAGCTTGAAGGATGTAATGTCCAGCGAGGTACTCGGGCGTGGCTCCAAGTGGCACTTGCGATTCGAAAATCTGCAGACCGACCTTGGACCATTTTCCAACCGGCTCCAGGGTTACACCGCGATTGATCAACGAGTGTGCGAGGTCTCGGCGATGTGTGCGGAGTGTATTCGTTCGAATGACCATCGGACGCGGCGTCTCGTTTGCGTCGAAGAATTGCAGTGCTTCCTGTGGTGGAAAGAGAGAGAAGAGCTTCTCTGCCAAGAAGGGCGAATAGCCATAGTAAGTGCAGATGTCCTTGAGCAGCGATTGAGTGTATTCTGCTCTGCTCTTACCCGGCTCGCCCAATTCTTTGAAATTGGTCAACACACGCACGATTTCTGTGATCTTCGCGCGCAGCAGTTGCAGGTCCGGCGCAAGCCCATTTCCTGGTCCGTCCTCGTCGTCTGACAGCTCTGCCAAAGCGACATTCGTTTGAAGCGCATCGTCCTGCAGTTCTTCTTCTGCTTCTGCAGCTTCTTGCGCCCTTTGCTCGTCCAATTTCCGAGACAATCCCGCAATATTGGCTGCTGTCAATGTCTCTTCTGCATCCGAGTCCTCATTGTCCGACCACATCTTGCTCTTGGGCATCTCGCTATCCGACAGCTCTACGTCGTCGTCGCTGGGGGCATCGGCGAAGTCGTCCGCATCACTGCCGTATGAGTCGTCGTCGAAGTCAAGGTCCTCCGTAATGCCACCAGCCCCATCTTCCAGCACATCGCTATCAAGGTCTTCCACGTCGTCTTCTCCGTCCGAATCGGGCGGCGTGGGAGCAGATTTCTTGGCCTTCTTTAATGTAACGGGCTTCGCAGCAGCGTCCTTCTTGTGGCCATTTGTCGGGGCTTTTTTGGCGACCTTTGCAGGCTTCTGCTCGACGACTTTTTGCTTCTTGATTGCTCCTTTCGCAGGCGCAGCTGACTTGCGCTTCCTTGTGATCGATGCCTCGTCCAGGGGCTCGGGAGCGCCCTGCTTCTTTCCCATGCGCCGTCCGACACCCATTGTGGCAGTTTTGTGCGAGAGGATAAAAGTGTGCAGCTCGTCCTCTCACCACTCTCTGCAATGGGCGAAGCTGAACTTTTTCATCGGCATTTATTTTCCACAATCCCGATATCTCCACGTGACTTGCCCTCGGTACGCACATCCGACCAACCCTCCTGCTTATTACACCTCACTCTTCGCTGGCTCACCCTGTGCAAGACCATGATCTACGCTTTGCATATCAAAGCTCATGCGCATCTCATTACGCGTGTATCACGCACACTGGGCGCCTCAACCCTCATCCGAGATCGTGCCATGCATTCTATCGTAACGTTGCTCGTGATTCTCGAGCTCGGTCACAGATGCCCCAGTTAGCTGATGGTGATCAATGCAGTGTGCATCGTGCAACCAGAATATGATTAATATTCACCATGAGCCCATTACCGAAGCACAAAGCCGACTTCTCGCTTCGTCTGACACGGCGTTCAGTGATCCTCCGCCCAGATCCGGAACAAGCGTGCCGAGGCGGTCAATTGACCCGAGGATGCGTGCGTAGGCAGGCGGGGCAGGGAACCGGACGACATGCTGCAACTCTGTCGTGAATGTTGTTAGCTGACCAAAGTTCGCCTAGACTTTTGTCAGCTACACCACTTCCCTCTGTGCTCTGTTGATCACCATCATTAATATCCCAGTGGTCGCTGCACCCGATAGCCAAGACGTCGTTCCCGCCCCGAAATCTTGTCTCCTGGTGTCGTCAGAAGGTCGATGGCATTGGGTGAGTAGTACCTGATTATTATCTAAGGATGCGAAGATTGACCAGTCACCAAAGTCGCAGCTTCGGCGGCTGCAGCAGCAGCAGCAGCCTACCTCGACGGCAAATACCAGCTGAGTCGCGATGTCCAGGCCATTTTGAAAGGCAAAAAAGCAGAACGAATTTACGAACAAGCAGGTATGGCCAATGCATGCTGTGGCTATATTCCCGTGCTAACAGCCACCAGTGAAGGATGACAGAGTCTCGCCGTGGTACGTTTTTGCCGAAACATGTGCTCGTCAGCCCAATGACCGCGCCATCTGGACTCGCGAGCGGAGTTGGACATTCAAGGAAGTGCACGACCAGACCGCTCGCTACGCACAATGGATGCTGAATCAAGGTATCAAGCCGGGTGATTTGGTTGCCATGTATTTGCACAACTCGGACCAGTTCATCATGATCATGTTTGCCACACTGAGTATCGGAGCCGGTCCAGCACTCATCAATTACAACCTGGAAGGCACAGCCTTGATGCATTGCTTGTCAGTCTGCGATTCCAAGCTATTGATCATTGATCCAGACTCAGGATGTCAGCAGCGAATCGCGGCCAGTCAGCAGGACATTGAAACAGCTGGCACCAAGATTGTCACCCTAGACCATGACCTCAGAAGTCACATCGACTCACGCCAGGCTACTGTTCCTCCTGACTCCTTAAGAAGTGGTATGAAAGGCGAGCAGCCCTACGCTTTACTATACACGTCTGGGACGACCGGGCTCCCCAAAGGCTGCCCGTTCACCATATCTCGCACACATCTCCTAGGAAGTCATATTGAACCTTCGTTCGGTTCAGTACGAGGCAAAGATTGCTGGTATAGCCCCATGCCTCTCTATCACGGGACTGGACTCATCACCACAACCCTTGCTTTGCTCGGAGGAGTCGGCGTTGCGATCGCGCCTCGCTTCTCCGTGAAAAAATTTTGGCCGGACATTCACGACAGCGAATCGACAATGTTCATTTACGTAGGAGAAACCGCTCGATACCTTTTGGCAGCACCTGCACATCCTCTCGAAAGGTCACACAAACTCCGGCTGGCCTACGGTAACGGTCTCCGCCCCGATGTATGGTCCAGACTTCAAACGCGATTCAACATCCCCGAGGTCGCCGAATTCTTCAACTCTTCGGAGGGTATGCTCGGTATGGTTGTCTGGTCCCGCAACAACCACTACAACAATTGCGTCGGCCATCACGGGCTGATACTCAGAGCGCTCTATAACAACGTCTACATTCCCGTTCGCATCGACCCCGACACGGGCGATATCTACCGTGACCTGAAGACTGGCTTCGCACAGCGGACACCTTACGAAGAAGGCGGCGAAATCCTCGTTGCCGTACCCAGCAAAGAAGCCTTCGGAGGCTATTGGCGAAACCCAGAAGCAACCAACAAGCGCTTCGCCACAGATGTCTTTCAAAAGGGAGATCTATACTACCGCTCCGGTGACGCGTTGCGCCGCAGTCCCGATGGTCATTGGTACTTTTTGGACCGTCTCGGGGACACATTCCGTTGGAAATCCGAGAACGTTTCGACTGCTGAGGTCGCAGAAGTGCTTGGACGCTATCCCGGGATTGAAGAAGCGAATGTCTATGGAGTCTCCATACCTGGGTACGAAGGTCGCGCAGGCTGCGCGGCGCTGCAACTGACGAATCGCTCTGATGCGCTTTCGGATTCCTGGCGTCGAGAAGTCCTGGCGCATTGCAGAAAAACGCTACCGCGATATGCTGTGCCGGTCTTCCTTCGGGTGCAACAAAAAAGCAGTCACATTCACAATCATAAACAAAATAAAGTTGGGCTGAGACAGGAAGGTGTTGACCCGGATCTACTAGGAAAGCATGAGAAAGAAGGGAACGAAGACACGTTTCTGTGGGTGAAGCCTGGAGGTGACACGTATGTGGAGTATCGGAGAAGTGATTGGGACGATATAAAGTCGGAGAGGGCCAAGTTATAGAACACAAACCTGTTGGATTGCTGACGAGTCCAAGCAATGATAGAACAAGAAGAATTGTCATTTGACTCAACGACTGCTGATGCGGAACGCCTAGAGGGCCTTACATATGGCCAAGATGTTGTGATGATTCCTTCGCTAGGGTTCACTACCAGCCGTTTGGAACGTGTTGCAGATCAAATTCCCGTTCGCGGACTTGGCGCAGGAAAGCTGGAGTTCTGCATAAAAGTCATCTAAGATGCGTAAGAGCACATGGACACTGTCCTGCTTCTTTGGTAGGGTCCAGTACTGCCCTACATGGATGTTCCGAGCTGGGTTGGCTTCAGGCAAAACTGAAATCCTCCGAATCCTGCGAAATGGGCGCCAAGGCCGACCTTTGCGTGACACGCAGCGGCGGCCATGTGGCATGCGGTGGCATTTACTTGACACCGGCATCCATGTCCAGCACATTCAGCTTTGCACTACCTTCGCTTGGGGGCTGACAATCCTGCTGAGAGTACGACGCTCACTTTTTCGGTCCTGTCGAGCAGGCTGACATATAAGTTCAGCCCCCTTTACGTTCTGCTCCATCATACCCAACCTATCGAACTGAAAACGAGATTGTATATTCGTGAAAATGACCAACTTCCAAAACGCCGGAATCCTGCTAATAGCAGTCCTCGTAACATGCTACTGCATCCGCCGTCTCTGCCTCCCCAAACCCATCCCCGGTATTCCCTACAAAGCCGCCTCAGCTAACCGCCTCCTCGGCGACGTCCCCGATGCTCTCGCATGGAAAGAAAAAACCGGCTCGCTCTTCGACATCCTCCACGAACGCGCCAAAGAGCTCGATAGCCCGATTTTCCAACTCTTTCTGCAGCCTCTTGGCCGTCCCTGGGTCGTGGTCGTGGACCCATATGAAGCCCATGCGATCCGGACACATCGCATGCAAGATTTCGATCGATCTCGATTCTTCGAACAGATTTTCAAAGTCATGTTGCCGGAATTTCATGGTCATATGCCGACGGGTGAGGAATGGAAAGCACATCGCAAGTTGGTGAGTGATACGATGAGTGCCAGGTTTCTGCAGGATGTGGCGACGCCTCGGATGTGGGATTCTGCGATGAAATTGATCGATCTGTGGAAGGTTAAGGCGAAGTTGGCGGAGGGGAGGAGTTGGACGGCGAGTAAGGATGTGTATAAGGGAGCGTTGGATATCGTGTGGGCTGCGACATTCGGAGAGGAGATGGGTTCTGCGAAGGCGCAGATCGCGCATTTGTCCAAGTATGAGAAGTTGCCAGGCTCCGAGGGTTCCGCCGTGACGTTCCCGACGGCGAAGGATCCGGAAGATTTTACATGTATTTTGGAGCTCGGAGAGAGTTTGGAATATCCGGTCAATTCGATGTGGCCGAAGACTGCGCATTGGCTGGCGATGAATTTCTTACCATCATTGCGTCAAGCCCACAGCCGGAAGGACAAGATGATCACAAAGCAGGTCCGAGAGGCATATGCGAAGTTCTCGAAGTTGGCGGAAGCAGGTGATTTGGAATCGAACAAGCATTTCCGCAGTGCATTGGATCTCGTTGTGGCCAGGGAAGTGCAGTTGGCGAACAAGGAAGGCCGCGCATTCGATGTTACCAGCAAAGTCCTCAACGACGAATTGTTCGCATTCATGATTGCCGGACACGACGTAAGTTACTCGCTGATACTCTGCAAAGTACATGGACTGACTTGATCTGAAAGACATCTTCAACCTTCATCTTATGGGGACTGAAATTCCTCACGAACAATCAGGATGTCCAAGGCAAGCTTCATGCCGCTCTGCGCATGGCTTTCCAGGGACATGATGCCGATGGCAGTATACCCTCAGTGGCAGATATCAACAGAGCTTCAATGCCATATCTGGAAGCCGTCATCGAGGAGATAGGACGACGTGGTCACACTGCACCTGCAACTTTCAGACTCACAAAGCATGACACTGAAATCCTTGGCCACCACGTACCAAAAGGCATAGACGTTGTCTTTCCTGTACAAGGCACTGGCTATGTTTCCCCACTCGTCGGTAAAGTAGGAGATGGTCAGCGTGGGAAAGCTTCTCTCGCTCAGAAGCAGAAGTGGGGAATGTGGGGGAGCGAGGGCATAGAACGTTTCCAACCCGAGCGATGGTTGAAGACAGATGCTAACGGAAATGTCTTTTGCGATCGAGATGCTGGACCGGCGAATGCGTTCGGAAGTGGTCCAAGAGCTTGCTTTGGTAAGTTTAAATTGTACAAGGTTGTGATGGGAGCTTTTGCTAATTGCTTTTCTTGCAGGCAAGAAATGGGCGATGATGGAAATCAAGATCATCCTAACACTGATATTCTGGCATTTTGAATTGCTCCCCACTCCACCAGAATTGTCGAGCCACAGAGCTACGGATGCTATTACCCATCGGCCGGTGCAAAATTATCTGAGACTAAAAGAGATTAGGTGATGGTGTTATGAAGCGCATTCGAATTCGCGGTTCCCTGGTGGAACATATTAGAGGTATGCTGTCTTTGATAATCTCGGAGATCTATCTAGGATCCAGCATGTCAATGTCGAATTATCTTCGTGCCTCGCGTAGAACTTGTTTATTCCAGGAGTAACTATCGAAAACTAGCTACTGCCAACCCGTACTTTCCTCCTTTCGGCCGTTCCCATGCTGAGTCCGCGCTCGAAAACGCAACCTCTGACGTGAAGTCAGAGGTTTCTTGTGTTCTGTTGTTGGAAGACAAACCAGCTGTACCATCAGCTCTTTCATAGATTCCAAGCTCTGCCGGGATGTCATGGATTACTTCATCTGTCAGACCATTTCTTCTATGCCGCGAGAAGAATCCCAACCAAAGCAATCACAACTTTCGTTCTCCCCTTCGAACAGCAAATCCAGTGTCTCTACCAACCTAGCTGCCGCTGTGAGTGAGTAGCATAATGTCAGAGTGGAGAAGTATGATAGCAGGTGGGCGCATCGGCCAGTCATTGGCGCAAATAAATGCGTGGTGATTTCTGAATCATGTCTCCGTCGCTACTGATCTGGAATGTGAAAATGATAGTCTCAACTAATATTGCGATGCCTAGTATGATTGCCTCAATATTGCCTACAGTAGCGCCTTGAGGACCGAGTGACTGCGTGGGGCTCTTCTCTCAATCGCTTGACATCGATTATTGGCGTGGCATCATAAAAACTGACAGGACGTCACCTGAAATTTGACCTCTGCACCATCCCGCAGCCCTTCCCTTCTCACCAACAGACATGGACGTCTTGAGATCCTTTGATTTTGATACCGTGGACGAGAATGCGTTCATGGATGACAGAGCAGAATTGCCTACGCACCATTTGCAACTTTTAGCTCGTCTTGATAAGGCTTCAGCTGACAAAGACCTTCCAGCGGCTAAAGAGGCGTTCGCTACCCTTCGCTCTACCAACGCAAGCCCAAGTATCTTGGCGAAGCCTGCAAATGCTCTTCAGATCGCAATTGATCATCGAGAAGAGGATATGGTCAGGTTCCTCCTGTCCGAGGGTGTTCAGGTTCAAGCGGGCCATGTTCGAGAAGCGACTTTGTCGCGCTGCAAACCAGTACTCCAACTTCTGTTGGAGCACGGCTGGCCAATTAATGCAAAGTTAGGACATTCGGATCCTCCAGCTCTTGCGTGCGTAAGATCGATAGATCTGATAGGACGCCTTGAAGCTGACACTTCTTACAGGTATGCCGTAGAAGATCTTGAGCTAGTTGTGTGGTTCTTGTCTCGCGGAGCTGATCCCAATGCTCCCTGCGCACTTGACAAGACTCCTCTATCCGCTGCCGTCCAATATGGGCCTCTCTCCGTTATCCACAAGTTGTTTTCATTCAAGGGGGACATCAAACGTGGCCAGCTTCTACACTATGCCGTTTGGCGGCAGCGGGACGATCGATTGGATGTCATCCGATTTATCCTCGGCAAAGGTGCTCCTATCAACGCTATTATGTATCATGACCACCAGGACTCGTTTTTACAGCGAGCGCCATTTGGACTGGGGAGCCCATTACACACTGCAGCAGACGTCGGGGATGTGGATGTCATTCAACTACTTCTCGACAGTGGTGCAAGTTTGTACACAAGAGATACTCGCGGCCAGCTCGCATATGACAGAGCTATGGCGAACGGGCAAAGTCGGGCAGCAGAGCTCCTACGACCTTGAACAAAGCCACTCGATTATTATCTACAGCTTATAAATTCAAACTAGCTTTCAAAATACAGGGCATTTGGAACCTCTGCGAAGATATCCTGATGGGAGAAGAACATGCACTTAGCTTAATACTGAGTCCACAACTGAAGGAAACACTTACATCTACGGCATTCAAATTGAAGCCCAAGCGAAGAAGGGCTTTGTACGATATCCGTGGTCGCGTGAAATAGGCATGCATTCTAGACGCCGCCTCGAATTCGGCATTCGTAGCAAAAAATTCATCCATCTGCTCTCGCACTGCTCTCCACGCGGTGGCTGGATCAAGCTTCAGCTGGCCGATCATGGACTGTAACTGCTCGTTAAAGACGGTATGCTGTAGCTGGTCCCAGGCGTCTTCTTCTCTATCGGTCGGAATCCAGCAGCCGGGTTTCATAGTGTCCAGATGGTGCCCACGGCGGCGCAGCGTGGGCATGTGGATTCTGCAACTCCCGAAGTCGCGGAAGCAGAATCCCACCAGAGAACGGGTGGCGACGTCGACGCGGATCAGGCTGTTTTGACCGTGAGCTTCGAGACCAATGCCGGATTGGAGAGCTGGAGTTAGAACTGCATTTAAAAGCTTCGCAGAGAAGTGTTTGAACCAGGCGAGCTTTTGCTCAGGCGTCTTGAGGCGGAAGAGCAGTGCTGCAAGGCATTCGGTCTGATGGGCTGGAACCTGACGCAACGCCGACACAACGATGAGCGTCTGGCCAAGGGCTCTCGCCCGTGGCTCAAGGTCTTGACGGATGATGCAAGACAAATGTCGCGCGGCCTTGGAATCCGTCTGAGATCCTGTCACTCCGGCGACCTCTTGACAAATCCATGTGTCGTCTGGTACTGCGTCTGCAATCACACTCGAGATCTCCCGACTCATCCCTACGGTGTGGGGCGTGATGGTCCGTAAATTAGACCCAATCGTGTAAGAAAGAGCAAATTTGATGTTGAATTCGAATCCTAGATGGTCCGGGATCTTGACGGTGCGAAGTGAGGTTTGTGCTGCCGCCACAAATGCCTCTCGTCGGAGCACACGGGCCGTCGGAAAGAATTTTTGAATGACAGGCATTTGTCTTGTGAGACACGGAATAAGGATTTCGTTCTTATGGATCGGAGGTAGCTGAAGCTGGGAGGTCAGATCGTGGAGGATTGAACAAAAGGGGCCAGTGAGCTTGGTTTCCGAGCGATCTATCGCAATGAAGGAGATCGAAGGTTGCAAAAGCGTCGTCGCTTCTGAAGGCTCCACATGTTCCGCACCGTGATGCGCCAGTATGGAGCGGCCGATCTGTGGTTGATAATCACATAAGCGTACGCATGCCACGTCAGAAATTTCTCAGACGCACTGGATTGACGGGATGGCCAACGACCACTGCGTGCTCCCAATCGATTGCTCGTGAGAGTACATCGGGAACAGGCTTGTCCTCAGCCCATTGTAACCATGTCGCTGATAAATGGTGGTTAGTATTGCTTCTGTTCTTTTCAAGACTGATGGGGATACCCATGTCACGGAATGCAGCCTCAATCTGCTCAAAGATCGTCTCCCATGATCCTTCCAGCTCCTCAGCATTGATCAAAGACATCGCACGTGCCGCCGTAGCAACATCTCGTGGATTATGTGACTGGCGCCATCCACATGATTTGTCATTGATCCAGATGGGAGGTTCAAAGTCAGCGGGATGCCACAGTCTCGAACCCGAATCATGCGATCTTGATGTGCCAACCCAGATGTAATTTTGCTCATTTTCAGCGTTACCACTGACGCAGATGCCGCTTGCATCATGTGGTAAGTCAGGAATGGGAGATCTTGCTGGTGATGCCCGAAGAAAGCCCTCGTTAAGAAGAGATGCAATCAGCCGGGAGCTCACTTCGTATGCGGCTCCTATCTTGGGTGGCAGATCTTTTTCTTGCTGGCAAGGCGTGTCGTCTATTTCAGGCTCCGAGTGCGGCATTTTGAGTTCAGAGGTAAGGAAGAGTGATTGGCTATTGCTATCAGATAATCAGATAAGAAGATAATGATAATGCCAAAGTGAATGGTACCTACGATTTTATGTTGCAGCTTCGGTCGATTGCTGCGCAATCGCTGCCCTAGGGAGGCAGGAGATGCTAACACGAACTGTCTCGTACGACATCGCTCACCCCACGCATTTCATTAGCAATGTTGCAGGTTGTTCTTACAACGCTGCCGCAGATGCAGCTTCCCCAGGGCAAACGTCTGAGGAGCATGGGGGTTGGTGTGAACCCTAGGTTTTCGATGTTATGCCGATCCAACCTAACTAAGTTTTAAGTTGAGAAGTGTCTGTTAGCTCCGATCTAGTTTCATTATGACTGGATTACATACCAGGTAAGCATCCCAAGGGCACTTCTTCGCAAGCTTGGGTGTTGAGCAGATTAGGGTGAAGGTGAAACATGTCTCGCTAACCAATACCGTGACGTTGAACGACGACCAGATTAGAAGGTATGCCAGCCGGACTTTGGGCCTTACCAGCTTGAATTATTCACCAGAATATAGTGGCTAGCTGGCAACCAAAGAGATTGATCACTTGCCCACCATGTCTTCCTGTAGCTAACGCTGTCGAAATGCTGAAGGCCCATACCCCTGGCCCATGAGGCTTCCTGCAGCTCACCACATTCCCATTGACCTCGAAACGCTGTTGCGAGCGAACCACCAAAACTTTGAGTCATGGCAGTGACTACAAGTATTTAGATCCCTGTCGAACCTCTTCTGATCACCTTGAACCGCGATCACGCGGGCGAGAGCCTACCAGCCGTATTCCTGCTCAAGGAATTCTACCGGCGCTCCACTTACTTTCTTCAACGATGCTCGAGTAGCATTCTTACAGCTCGTCTCCAAGGAAGATGGTCCACAACAAAAGACGGTGAGACATGATCGAGCGACGCTTGCCCAATCCCGTTCACGCGAAATCAAAGCATCGAGATCCGGCCGGCCGGGGAATGTCTTGTGTGTGATGCACGCATCTCGTTGATTAGGATCGTTCTTTGCCTTGTCCTCCCCGTGCGTGCCATCAGGTGCTTGAGGAGAGGTCAGGTATATGCTGATCTCCACGCCTTTTCTCGAATTCCCGCCTTCGGTCAGGCCAGCGAGTTCATGTTTGCAAACGTCCGCCGCTGTCCCAAGAGAGCGGACCGCCCAGACCAGATGAACTCGCAAATGATTGTCGTCAGAGACGTAGTTGTAGAGGCGAGATATGCAAGAGCTGATTCCAGAGCCTCCAGCAATTAGAAGGAGGCTGGATGAAGACGGAGACAAGGAAGACTTGATCAGAGGATACGGACCTTCAAGCAAGATGCGGACCCTCCTGCCTTGGGAAAGAGTTTCGGGAGGAAGTGTGGACGAAGAGGATCCTGGGTCCGAAGCAAGACTATTCAATCGGCTCGTAAACCCCTGCCGAGGACTGATGAGGAAGGAATGCCCCGTGCCTGAGTTTCCACTGTTGCAAGTAATGGTAGAACTTGTGGCGCCTTTGAGATTTTCCTGTGTACGATCCTTAGACGGAGGTTCCAAGGTCCAGGAGCACAGGGTGAATGGATGGCTTTCCCAGCCTCTCCATCGTAACGGCTCGTACAGAAAGAAGTAATGTCCAGTTCCTGGGGCATATCCTGTATTGTTGAAGTGTTCTGAGACATCCAGCCGAACTAGGTCCGAGCCCTCTGATTTCGAGAGCATGGCATGAGCCATAGGCCGTCTGTACCCTATCCACGAGATCCTTACGAACCGCACCAGACGCTCTGAGATCCAGATGGCGACGGCAATCCAGATAAATGTGTGATAGGTATTCCGTTCCAGGAGCTCATTGTGGTGGTAGTAAATTCCGCCCAAGACTACAGCGGCGCAGAGGACGTGGACCACGAGAAATAGATCGTAGCAACGAGCCCGGAAAATTGAGAGTGATGTCGCAGCGAGGACGCAGATTGCGATAAGGGCCTATGCCATTCATCGTCAGTCTCGCACTCTTCACTGAATGACCGTGTATGGGAACGAGCGACTCACAACCACTCCCCAACGCCAGTAAGCTTCGTTCCAAGTGACAAAATAAGTTTTCTTGTACGAGTTCGTGATCGAGTAGCCAACACCATGGGCAATAGCCAGTAGAGTCGTGATTCGGGCCGTCCAGCGATGGAATTGGCTGAAAACCGAGTAAGGCCATCCAGTTGCCCACAAAAGTGGATTATTACGAGTGGCAAATAACCACAAAATGGGAATATTCGCCAGGGTCAATGTGCCCAATCGATTTGAAATATATTTTCCTAGCTCGATCCGCTGGCTGGCGTAAATAATGCCACCTGGGAACGTCTCATATCCCGGGAAGCAGGCAATAATGCATAGCAGTATGTACACTGATATGACGGTAGTGACAGCATGCCTCGGGGGAGTCGCGCCAATTGACAGGCTGTCGAGCAAGCGTGATGCGGGGCGCCACGTATTGGAGGAGGACAGAGTATGCCTGAATCGATTGATGCGATGCAAGACGGCAATCAATATGACCAGACCCCAAAACCCGTATAGGCCGAAAATGAAGTCCCAAGAAATCTGCGTTGCTGTGTATCGCGTGATCTGTATTCTCGTTAGTTAATCTTCGAGAAGCTATTCATTTTGGTTCATGGGGAATCATACCACCGAACCCAAGGCAGAATTGAAGTATTCGTCACTGGGCACGACAGTTACCGTGAACCGATTCTTTTTAGCTTCTTGAGCATTCACAACTGTTGGATTGTTGAGTTCGGTTGGCTGATACGGTTTCAAAGTCGAATGGCCCTCTTGAACGCACGTCCAGTTCAAGTAGTGTAAGCCAACTCCTATCTCGTCGTGCTCGCAATATAGTCCCACGCAATCGAAGAGTGACTGAACTGCAAGCGTTCCTGAACAGACTGGATTCTCAGCTGGGCTTTGTCCGAACTTGATTTTGCCGATAGTGGTTGCGCATGCTATGGCGCAATATTGGGATGAATCCGGCTTGGGCACCAGGCCCGCTCCCACCCCGCCACATAGTAAAAAGCAGAACAATAGAAGCATGATCTATGCTTGAAGATACTCGGTGGTATGGAGGTGTCAGCTTTGGTCGTGAGTGAATCGCATTGCCATGGACGAGCGATTGTGAAAATCCGTAAAACCGCGGTCTGGCCGGAGGGACCACTTCTTCGGCTCACACACAGCATTCCGTTGAGTCTTTGGGAAGCACCAGGATCGCATGTTCGCTCGTCAAGGGTGTGTGAGAATAATGCCGAGCGATCATCAGATAATGAGTGACGATCTGATAAGCACTTAGCCTTCATCGACTGGGCTCCCTGACTAGCGTCTCACGAGGTGCGTGGACCCTGCTCGAACTAAGTGTTGGAATACCGGAACACTAATGCCCGCATCGTCCTCGGAATCAATACTGGACCAGCGGAAGAATTTGAGAAGATTCGGGTTCGTGATTGGACAAGCCCTTCCGGCGAAATGACTGCTGAGCGGCAAGCCCACCATCTTGGAGGAGCAGTGTCCGTTTCGACTGGGACTTCTCGTGGTCCAGTGTCTTGTGGAAAGTTGGCCACCTATCTCGTCGAGAGACCGTCCAAGCACAATGGATGGAACCGGAAAACAACCTCAAGTGCAGAGCTCACAACATGCGCCTTCGTTGGACGAAAGCGAGGCCATAGAACCCACCAGCGACGATCCCAGCGATGACTCTCGCCCAGCTCGCAGCTGGCCGCACGCCTGGAAGATGCGCACAACCCTCCTCGTTGGATGTCTCCGATTTGTTTCGTCCCTTGCGGCGTCATCGCCCTCGTTCGCGCTGCCAGTCATCGCTGACGAGTTTGGAACAAGAAGCAATCGCCAGCTGGAAGCGCTCCCCCTATCGGCATTCCTTCTTGGATACATCTTCGGTCCACTTTTGATTGCGCCGTTGTCGTCGACTTTTGGACGAGTTCGAACGCTGCAGTACAGCTGCCTGGTCTTCGTCATCTTCAACACGACGGCAGGGTTCGCAAACAGCAACACGGCATTGATCATGTTCAGATTCCTGAGCGGGCTTGGAGGCAGTGGACCCGTCACGGTATGTCGGTGAAGCTGAGATTGGTCTCACTTTGTGAAAGGCTGGAAATACTGACGTGTGATCAGCTTGGCATTGGCATATTGAGCGACTGCTGGACAGCGGACGAGCGCACAAAGATGATTTCCATGTACACATTACCCGTCCAATTAGGACCCGCCGTGGCTCCCATCATTGGCGCCTTCACTACGAAATACGCCGGATGGCGGTGGTCTTTCTTCAGCATCTCGATTGCAAGTGTCGTCGTACAGATCGTGGGCATCATTTTTCTTCGCGAGACGCATGTTCCTCAGATCCGCAATGTGACGAACAAAGCTGAACAGAATACCATGCTTCTCCGCACTCTGGCTGAAGCTTCTCAACGGCCAATTCGCATCTTCACCTTGCACGCAACGACACAGCTGTTGGCAGTGTATGCGGCTTTGACGTATGGCATCGTGTATATGTCTTTTGTCTCGTTCGAAGATGTCTGGGTGCGTGTGTACGGCCAGTCGTCTGATTTGGCCAGTTTGAACTTCATTTCAGTCGCTGTGGGCGAGGTCGGTGGGTCCCTGGGGATTCGGCCTTTCAACGAATGGTCGTATAAGAAGTTGACGAACCGTACGGGGTCTCGTCGACCGGAGTACAGGACACCTTCTCTTCTGTTCGGGGCACTTTTGATGCCGATTGGACTATTAATGTTCGGATGGTCCGCCCAAGCACGAGTGTTTGCCGTTGTACCCAACCTTGGCGTAGCGCTATATGCAGCGGGAGAGGTCATTGTATTGCAGTTCACAAGTTTGTACATTGCCGATGTCTACGAGCAGCGTTCCACGGATGCGGTGGCGGGCATATATGTGCTGCGGTGCCTGATAGGCTTCGCACTCTCATTAGTCACACCCAGCATGTTTCATAGGCTGGATTATGGTTATGGAAACACACTGCTCGCAGGGATTGCGGTCCTCTTGGGATGGCCGCTGCCATGGTTGATCTGGCGATACGGAGCAAGAATCAGACAAAGAGATAGAGTTCATGAAGAGCTGGAGAAGGCTCCATAGTCCCGTCGAAGCTTCGCCATGCAGAGTGAACTTCTTTTCGAACGCGATTCGATTGGAGTATCACAGCTGCCCTTCGACTACTTCTTTCGAACGACCCAAGTCACCATCTCCGAATCTATCAGACTTCTTCTGTTCAATTTCAAACATTCTTCGTGGGCCGCATCGGCAAGCTGTTGGAATTGCGCGGCTTTTTCGCTACTCGGATCGCCAATTCGTAGTTCACGAGTTGCTAGGTATACGCTGTCTTGCTTCAGCATAATTGCCTCCTTTGCAGTCCAAATCCGATCGTGTGTGATGAGCTCAGCTCCAGCACCGTCAAAGAGCGTATGAAGATTCGTGATCCACTTCGTCTGGGCCGCGAATGACTGTGGGCCCGTTGTAGCTTCCAAGAAAGCATTCATTCTTGGTGCCACGGCCTCTGGCATATCCTCTGAATCAACAACGACGAGCTTGTTCGAAGTCAAATCATACTCTTGCCATTGGAGATACCCTCCCGGCTTGAGAAGCTTCAGCAGTGCCGTCAGCAGTGGCAAGGGATCTCCAGATTGCACAACACAGATGAAATGTCTGATATTCACAATATCGAAGCGGCCAACAAGGTGATCCGGTAGTGGCGCGAAGATATCCAGCTCGCTGAAGTTCACATTATCTGGCCACCATCCTCGGGGCGGGCATTGTGCCAGGCTGATGTCAGATGCCTCGATCTTCGCTCCAGGCGGAAGCTGCTTCGCGAGCTCCACAGACCAAACACCATTTCCACATCCAATATCTGAGATCTTCGCGGTATTCGAAGTGGGAATCGACGGATGAAGATGATAGCCTACTGACGCAATCCATGATTGATGTTGAAGGTGAAGTCGGGCGGAGGCTTAAAAGTCTCGGCTCAGTGGGTAGTTGTCTTTCTTCTTGTCAGACATGACGACTGGGCCTCACCTGAGTTTCTTTGCAGCAATATGGGCTGCACGTGGTTTTGCAGGGTATGTTTGTTTGTTAATCCTCATCGACAGAGCTCCTCGAAGGATGACGTCCATCGATTTCCGGAGTTAGCGGAGTTAGCTACATGCTCCGTCTTGCTTATTGGCAAGCTCACTCTTGACTTCACACTTAAGAGTTGCCATCGATCAATTGATACGCATCGACTGTCTCAACCATGGCTGCAACAAACTACCCACAACGCAAGATCGGAGACGACTATGTCTCCGCCCAAGGTCTGGGATGCATGGGCATGAGCTTCTCATACACCTCCGGCGGGGGCTACAACGATGAGGAATCAGCGAAAGTGCTTACGCGTGCTCTCGACCTCGGCATCAACTTTTGGGACACCTCTGACATTTACGGACCACACACCAACGAACAACTCATTGGCAAATGGTTCAAAGATACGGGCAGGAGGAAAGAAGTCTTCCTAGCCACCAAGTTCGGGCACGTCCGCGGGGCGGATGGCTCTATCCAAGTGAGGGGTGACAAGGAATATGTGAAGCAAGCATGCAAGGACAGTCTCGAGAGATTGGGGATCGACCAGATCGATTTGTACTACCAGCATCGTGTGGATGACAAGACACCGATTGAGGAAACCGTTCAAGCCATGGTGGAGTTGAAGAACGAAGGCAAGATACGTTATTTGGGCCTGTCCGAGTGCTCAGCCGAGACCCTCAAGCGGGCGTCCAAAATCCATCCCATTGCTGCAGCCCAGATGGAATTTTCTCCATTCGCCTTGGAGATTGAGTCTGAGCAGACAAATTTCCTTCGTACAGCACGTGAGCTTGGCGTCAAGATTGTGGCGTACAGCCCGCTTGGTCGTGGTTTTTTGACTGGCGCCATCAAGAGCCGAGCAGATTTGGACGAGACTGATGGACGACGGAACCATCCGGTAAGCTTCGTTGTTGGATGACAGAGCTGTACCTTTGAGCAAACACTAACCTTCGCTTGATCTCAGCGATTTTCTGAGCAGCATTTTGATGACAACCTGAAGCTTGTCACGAAGCTGTCAGATCTCGCGGCCAAGAAAGCTTGCACACCCGGCCAGCTCGCTCTTGCTTGGGTTTTAGCACAAGGGTAGGCTTCAGGCCACCGCGTGTCTCCGGGAAGGAATAGCTGATCCATTTTAGTGACGATTTCATTCCCATCCCAGGAACAAAACGCATCAAGTATCTCGAAGAGAACGCCAAGGCAGTCGATATTCGCCTCACGAAAGAGGAAGAGCAGGAGGTCCGCAAGGTCGTAGAGAGTGTAGGCGGCAGCAAAGGCGAGCGCTACCCAGCAGCTATGATGTCGAAGCTGTTTGGAGACTCGCCTTTGCCAAATTCCTGATTTCAATAAGTTGCATCGGGATTGGATGAGTGGACTCTGATGACATTTCCAGATAAAGATGGCATGATATGAACGGGTTCAGATAGGAGCCACGAACTGAGGAGAAAGGAGACTATTTTCTCGAATAGTGCCTGATCTTTGGCTCAAGAGGCCAGATTATACCTTGTCTCCAAGCACCAAAATGGTTTCACGTGCGGGAATTTATTCTACAACCACTCTGACACGGTCCAGATTCCACGCCAGAGCGATTTCAGTGGTAGTATCTCCCTCTCGATGCGATGCCACCCGGACTCCGGCCAAGTAAGTCCCAGGCTCCTCATAGACTTGCGAAAATTGCACGTAGAGCGCGCTGCCAACTTCCATGTCCATTCCAATGTATTCTCCAGTTCCGTACGCATCCCATTCAAGTGCAACAATTTGGCCAATATTAGTCGGAACTTCGGCTTTCACGGTGAACTGTCTACGTCATTAGGCTACCACTTCCGCCCGCTTTCCCCCGTTCACAAAAAGTTCCACGACAGGCTGAATGCCTTTGCGTTCAGCAGTAGCGGGATGGATCTGGACCTGCCCATTTTCGACGGTATAGTTAGTAGGAGCGGGTGGCTCGATGCCATATTCAACCCAGGCGCTCAGATCGCGCAGGTGTTGTTCGTACAAGCCCGTCCAATCCACGATCCGGCTTGTGAAGGGAGCGTTGAGTCTAAACATAGCATGGGCCGCGTTGTCGGATAAATAGAGACGATAGAGATCTTCGACATCACCTTTCGCTTTCGCGACCTGCTTGCCGTACCAGTCCGCATGCCATGGCAAGGCATCAAAGTCGAGGAGGGTGTCCATGACCATTGTCTTCATGGTAATGTTACCGGTGTGGGCAGACCCTCCCGTCGCTGACCGTGAGATAAGCGGGCCGATTACTGTGCTACGCTGCGGGTAGAGTGGCTCGCCGGAGCGGTCTCGAAGATCATCGAAAGCGTAAAATCCACTATCCCTGGGAGGAACTTGATGCCGGTAGAATGTGTGCGCTGCGAGGTACCATCGGTTGTCTACTACGACACGAGTCCCTGGTACGAGGGCTCTAAATATCTCATCTGAAGCGCCGGCTAGGATGTATACTGTGCTGGTTTTGGGGTCCAGGTGCCCAGAGAAAGGCCGGCTCGTATTGTTGACTATGACAGAAAATCCAAGACCAATAGTGCCAGCGACGCCCTCCGGCACGTTCTCTAGGACAAATTCTGTTGTCCTGTTCTGGTCATCGACGTCAACGCCTGTGATAGTGCCGTTGAAGTCAACAAGAGCGGCACGGAACTTATCTCCCAGATCAGATTGCTCGGCGCCAGCATACCCGTCTTTCGTCCAGAAATCATCGGCATATGTCGGATCCATGTTCTGGATCATGGGAATAGTGATATCCTTGATTGTCTGAAACAATTGAGTCCGGTTCCCAACGATAGCATCCCAATCCTCCCATCCTCTCGGCGTTACACCAAGGGCCGTCACTTCCTCAAAGACAGCCCGCTCAAGGCCATCCAGCACCGATGTCAAGTCGACAGTGCTCCCAGGCCGAGTCGCATTAACAATCGCCGCGGACCGATCGCCAAAGACGAACCCGCCGAAGGCTCGCATGATCCAAGTATACGGGATAGCCATAGGTGTGGCCTGAATGAGCGCAAGACACCCGTCCCACACCCCAAACGTCTTCTCAGCAGCCCCAATCACCTCCAGAGCGCCCCCACTGCCGCCATAAATATAACCATAAATGTCGTCAGATGAAACATTATAGTACTCCTGGGCGACCCGACGAGCGAGCTTCGCAACAGCCGCGTCCGCGCGATATCCTTGCG